>SNQJ01S0300420.1:0-10208 GCA_010110895.2 Picea sitchensis
ATGTATCGTTTAAGTTGTGCAGGATAAATGTGTTATTGTTCAGAACTTCAACTACCTTAAAAGGGCGAAACCAGAGGTTGTCAAATTTACCATGTTTGGACTTGTCATCCATTTTGGCATCCCACCTCAAGACCAGGTCACCTTCTTGTAAAATATCCTTCTTGGTTTTCTTATCAAAGGCTGATTTGATCTTTCTCTGGTATGCTTATGTCCTCTGATCCAGTGCTTCTCTTCTTTGTTGAACTTATATAATCTGGAATATTCTCCTTTGGATGTCGTTTTTTTCTTCAATCTCTTCTTGCAAGAATTTTAGGACTGGTATGCCAAGCTGAGTGGGAAAAATAGCATATATTCGATAAACAAATTGAAAGGGTGAGGTTTCTAAAGGCTTCTTAGTGTTGATTCTGTTATCCCACAAAGCATACTTAAGTTTGGAGTCCCAGGATTTCTTGTTTTCAGTCAGCAACTTCTTAATGATCCTGATGAGAGTCTTGTTTGATTATTTTTCTAGGCCATTTCCCTGAGGGAAATAGGGTGTGGTATGTGTCAGGGAAATGTTGTGACTTCCACAGAGTTCAATCATGGCTTTGGACTTGAACACTTGGGAATTTTATGTTACAATCTTACTGGGGCAACCAAATCTGGAAAAAATATTAGTTTCCAAGAAATTGATGATTACCTTGTCAGTGGCATTCCTAGTGGGCACAACCTCAATCCATTTGGTGAAGTAGTCAGTGGCAATGAGGATCCACTTGTGTTGTCCATTGGAGGATGGATTTATCTCTTCAATGAAGTCTAACCCCCATTGTTGAAATGGACCACTAGTAGTGATATGTTTTAGGGGAAATGATAGTAAATTTTGTTTCCCTGCAAACATTTGGCATTCATTGTAGGCCTTAACAGTAGTAAAAATATCAGAGAAAAGGGTGGGCCAATAGTATCCTTCCCTCATGATCTTGAGAGGTGTGGCCTTCCAATGTTGGTGTCCTCCACATACTCCTTTGTGCATTTCTTCTGTGACTTATTTGGATTAATTTTCATCAAGGAAGTTTAACAGGATGCCAACGGGATCTCTCCAATACAGGTTCTGGTTTGAAATGAAGAATTTGATAGACTTCACTTTGAGACACCTGGCCTTTGTCTTCTTAACAACTGGTGGACATTCAAAATGTTGTAGAAAATAGATGATGTTTTTATACCAAGGTGAAGAGGAGTAATTTTTGAATACCTATAAGTTGTCTTGTCCGGGTTGTATGATGGGTGCATCTGATTGGGTGAAGATTTGATGCAATTCTAGCACCTTACAATTTGATTCTGATAATGTTATCACATAAACTTGTCATTGTCTTGTGAATCTAGTGTTTTTTCCTAAGTCTGCAATTTTTCCTTTCTATCCTCCTTTTGCAGACCCAATCATAAGGTTTTTCCTTTTGGCTTATAGTTTTCTTCTTTTGCCTGCCTGAGAGGTGTCAGCCCTAAGCCTTTCTGTTTTCTCTAAGGTTGATAACTTCTCTCTCCTTGTCTCTGTCACTAATCCTTTTGCCTTCCTGAGCCATTAGTCAGTCATCCAAGTATTTGTTTACAGAGGTCGCAGCCATAAGCACAAGAACAACACTTAGAGCAGTCTGATATGGACTTGCATCAAGAGATTGAGCAAGTTCAGTTTGGCGGAGGAAATTTCATTTCGAAGTTCAAAGATTAGTGACAAATAATAATCTCAGGGATCGAGAGTTCAAAACATTGTTGAATTATTTGTGAGAGATCTGAAATCATCAAGAGTCATCCGATCCAGCAGGATGTGTGGCACCAGATCTGAATGAGGAGGAAGTGAGTTCGGGAAAACTAAAGTGAGAGGAGTCTCGATAGCCTGAGTCCTGAAATGTCAATATCCATCTGGTTCGTCCGATGCAAAGGGACGCATGTCACCCAATCCGAGCGATCACTATTTCATGACTCGGTGGTTTGAGCATGGAGTATGACACGAAGTCGCGAAGTTGCAAAATGCGAAATCATGAAGCACCTGGGAATTGGGCCCGTGGTCACTGCCCACAGTCATATGGAAAGTGGGGCTATAAAGAAGGGCATGCACCTATTGGGTGTCTGGATACTAATGTTTTTTTGGGAGACGATCATGGTCATCAAATTCAAAGTAGGTCCGACCATCAATTTGGATGGTCCATTTTGCAAATTCAAGTATCGGGATATTTGGAATCGAGTGGAGTGAAGATTCTCGAACTGTGAAGTCCTGAAATTTCACAAAACAAATCCCTAGTTCATGACCCAAGGTCACATAAAGCGATGGAGAGGAGCCACTCCAAAAGTCGAGGGTGCCCACACTTTTACAGGGGAATATCTATGTAGTCTCAAGGCACCAGGATTGACTTGAAGGAGTTGTGAACGTCTCTTGGAGCATTAATGGGTGTTAGGTTCCATCTCAATCCCAATGAAAGAAATTAATGAAAATGGGGGAGGTTGTTGAAACCTCATCTCACTTCATAAATGGAAAGCATGGAAAGACGGTCGTGTAGGCAGACTGTCATCCAAAATTTCCCCTGTCAACGAATTCTCCTGCAAAGCCCATACTGATATGAGATCGTGGCTGACAGAATAATGCAAGTGTAGACTGACAGAAGAAGATGCAGACGCAAAGATTTGAATGTTATAGCCAGGTCACACTCATGGTGGTGGCAATTGTTCTGAGTATAAATACTCGGTTTTGATATTTTTTTAAGGTCGATAGTTGAGCTAATCTCCCATATTGTAAAGTTTTAATGAAGCCTATGGTTCTCTAGTTATGTGTGGCCATTTGAGACCTCTTGTTTAATGACATTCAGATTTCTTATCATCTCTTTTTCTTCTTATATTGAAGACTCGGGCATGGGTGATCCAGTCGAGTTGTTGTGACTGTATTGTAATGTATGTTTGATTGCAATATTGATATTAAGTTTTTAGTTTCCTGAAGTTTTGGGTTCAAGAAGATCTTGTATTCAAATATTTTCTTCCTTAGGATGCTGGAAGATCCAATGTCCATAGCAGACCTCTACATTTCCTCACGAGTTCTCCCCCCTACTCACCCTTTACTACAACTTACTGACTGAAGTTAAAGCAATACCTCACTTGCTCATGCATTGCCTAGTTTGGATTTTTGAGTTAAAGCGATATTTTCTTGAGTCTGCGCCCATCTGACCCCCTTTAATTTATTCATTGTGATATACAAAATGATGGGTAATGGGCTTACCTCTACTGCAATCCAGAGGTGATTTCTAGTGTCAACATTTTTGGCATCGTTGCTGGGGATGAATTGAATATTTTCTTTGGTATTGAACAACAAATATTATTGGTTCTAAAGGTGCATCAGAACTCAGAACTTTGAAAATTGAAACTATGCACCTGGTGACTCCACTGTTACGACTCTGCGGTTTCAGTTGTGGCTTCCAGAGGTAGACACACTAGGTCTACTCCACAACTTCCTTTAGCAACATGTGAAGCTGACCCAGAGAAAATTATCAGAAACTGGTCAACCCATCAGGAAGGCACTTCATCTGCTGAACCAGATGATTCTGGTAATTTTCATCATCCTCCCTCTGAAAATCCATTATATGCTTCTCATACTCCTATTATATCTTCAGTCGGAATTTCTAGAGCCTTGAATTTTGGGAGTTTTCCTGATGTTTTCTCCTCCCTTGGCCTCAGTTTGGAAGGAGAAAGTTTTGACACCCCCATCTCCCCTAAGGTTGTTCCCTGGCTCAGACCTAGGACCTTAGGAGATTTTCCCACTCCAGGTTTTAATATACCTTCCCCTATCAGAGTCATTGTAGGAGGATCCTCTTGTCCTACCAGCGCTGCTACCCTTTTCCCTAGAAATACATTTCCAGTCTCACTTGTCTAAACCCAATCTCCACCTCCTTATCCTCTTGTTCACACTCCAATGGCAAGAGAAAATCCCCCCAGAACCAGAATGGAAGCTATAATAGCTGCTAGGTATGACCCTCTTGTTTTACCTCAGCCTATGAATTCCCTCCGAGCTGATGGCTACCTTAAGCAGTTACCTAAGTTCATGGGTGAGGGAGACATAACTACAGAAGCACATCTTGAAGCCTTTTATAGTTTTATGGATAATCATGTCATAGAGAATGAAGATGTGTGGATGAGGATCTTTGTTCATAGCCTCGATGGTGAATCTAGGAAGTGGTTCAAGGCCTTGCCTCCTGGATCTATTGGTGGAATTGAATCCCTAGATGAGATATTCTTAAAGGATTGGGGAGATAAGAAGGATATCCTATACTATATTACAGAGTTTGTGGCCCTGAAGAAAGAGGAAGGAGAATCTGTGTCTGATTTCTCCAAGAGGTTTAATAAAATGTATAGTAAAATTCCCACTGAAGTCAAGCCTACATAAACCTCTGCAAATATTACTTATGCTAGCGTTTTCAATCCTGACTTATGTCTCCTGCTAAGAGAAAGAAGGGCTACTTCATTGGCTCATATGGAAGATGCATCCCTTGAAGTAGAGTGTAATATATTTGTAGTTGATAAACTCAGGAGCAAGGCTGACAAATACAAAGGAAGAGGGAGGTTTGAAGTCTCAACCTCTGGTTCCTCTACTACCCATCTTCAAGTTGATGAACTTACTAAATTAGTAAAATCTATGTCTGTTGAGATGGAGAAGTTTAAGGTTGAAGGAATATAGAACTATAGATATCAACAAAATGTTGATAACAGAGGAAACTTCAGGAGACCTAACAATGCTACTCAAATTCTTCCAATAGAGAAAAGGAACAGAGATAGAAATGATCAGAACATCCAAACCCCTCTCCAAAATAATCATTTTACAGATGATGAAGGTGAGGATGAGGGATTTGATCCTGAAATCCATTGTCTTGGATACACCTCCTCCTTTCCTCATTTGACTCAATCTTCATACGAGGAATCTCTCATGGGAAACCAACTTAATGAGTTGAGTAAAGGAGACAAGGCCAACAACAACCCAAACAAATATAATCTGAGGTCCAAGAAGAAAGAAGGAAAGCCCGAGGCTCCTGAGCTACCTACCAAAGAAGAGAAGCCTACTAAAGATATAGCTGACAACAACAAAGGTAAGAAATCACAAGAACCCTCTCCAGTAATTAAAGGTCTCATCCTAGAAGTGAAGGATATTCTGAAGCTCTCTCCCTCTTTCAATTTTGACCATGAAATCCAAAAACTTAGGATCCCTATACCCCTTTTGGAACTGGTCAAGCATGAAGATTTCAAAAGAAGCCTCTCTAATCTATTGCAGTCTAAACCTACGTGTCACAAACGCGCCAACCCCGGGCACGTCTACTCCCACCAGGACCTTCCTTCACTCAGTCCCGAAGAGCTACAATTCCCTTCAGATCCCATAGCGGGACCTTTTGTCACCCACAGGATGCTCTATTCATCTCCCGGTAGTCTCTTTCGGGAAATCGGGTTTCACGTTATCGCGAAACCTGTGTGCAAGGTTCTCATGCTACTGAGAACCCCTGAAACCCGATGGGTCAAAGTGTCAACACTCTCCGTTCCTGTCGGGGATTTCCCTATCGGAAAATCGGCACATGGAATGTCGTGGTTCACTCGCACCACAAATCCCCGAACCTCAAACTCTGATGCACACATGCGCTATTTCCTTGCCACGTCACCTCTCTTTTCGCTCTATCGGGAATCGCGTGATCGCGATTTCACCGGTCAAATTTTATTTACACGGGAAGTCCTGAATGCCGAATCCCGACTCTCCGGGATCTTGTGCCACCTGCTCCAACGACTTCGGGAAATCGCCAATCGTGATTTCGACCAGTATGAAACTCTCACCTCCACAAATCCGAAGACCGAATCCCGATGGCCCTTGGTTCTTCTTTCCTGCGCCTAAGTACTAACTCCCGCGCAACTTCTCCAAGATCTAACGATCGTCGGGTCTTCGCGGATTTCCCCCTGAAGGACCGGTCGTCGATTTCTCCTCCTTGAGGAATCCTTCCGCTTCAAAGATTCTTTCGGTTCGAACCTTCTCCTAGTCCTCCTCCATGGAATCATGAAGGAACTATCCCTCCTGAGCTTGTCGACTCTGATCCCTTCAGAGACCTTTCACACACTTTTCGGGCTCGACCCTCAACAACTCTCAAAGTGTTGAGTCCTTCAGATTCTGTGCACTTGCAGTCATAGTAATCCCTACCTTCCTTTGCTCAGACTAGATACTGAGACTTCAAATTCAGCCTGCACTTCTCCTGCATGACTCTATTAAACCCAAATCAACTTCTGGGTGAACGAGAATAAGGGTTTAACTGTCGAGCCTCATCAACGCACTCTATGTGGATGAATTCGACTGCACTCTATGCAGGAATCTCCCGGCTCACACAGAGAAACAATTGAAACTCATTCTCTTCTCTCTCAGACTTTAGTTAAACCTCTGAAATCACATGCATAACATATTCAAAGCAAATGCATACAAGGAAAACATATATTCAGGAGCACATAAACAACATACCCATAGAGAAACAACACCAGACATGAAATTGAATCAAAGACTCTCTTCTATTAATTCAAAAACATCTGTACATGCTTGTTCTTCACAAATTCTCTGCTTGTTCTCTCCTCTGCTCCTGAATGAATGAATTCTGAATTATCTCGATATCTTACAATGTACAAAGGAGGGTGTCTATATCCGTTTTCCCTCTCGGAAACTGAAACTGTCTAATCTAGACTTAAACATCTATCTACCTACATTAAATCTATTAAATGCCTTCCTATCTACTAAGGATGAGAGCTTAAAGGCTCAAGGTCCCCTTTACATTACAAGTGCGCTTCTTTATGAATGACTTCATTAAAGAGCGGCGCAACAACTCCCAAGTATTTCAAAATATGTGATGGCACTGTCCAGCTGGTTCCTCTTAATGTGTTGGCTCGCTTGATGTGTTGTGGATGCTCCTGCATCATACTCCTCGGCTTGAAAACTTTCATGGGCTCCTGTCCATGAGCTCCTGCACGGTCTGCCCATGCCTCTGTATCATTGCTTCATTTTCCCAGCTAGCATCCTCCACTGGTTGGTTCTTCCATTTGACCAGGTATTCAAAGTATTCCTTCCGCCTGGTCCTCTTACCCACTCGTTTGTCCAGTATGCACTCCATCTGCGGCTTCTCTGCAACTAGTAATTGCTTCTGCCACTGGATCACCGGTTCCTCAGTTCCAGCCTCTATTTCTCTGACTTTGTATGGGTATAAATGCGAGACATTAAAAATCGGAGATATCCCGATGCCATCTGGCAACTCAATTTCATAAGCATTTTCTCCAAATTTCCTCAGGACTCTGCATGGTCCAATCTTTTTCATTTTTAATTTGTTATATGTTCCCCTCGGAAACCTTTCCTTCCTCAGATGTGCTAGAACCAAATCACCAACTTTAAACTGAAGTTGTCTCCTCCGTTGATCGGCTCTACGCTTGTACTCCTAATTTGAGTCTTGTAATCGTTGCTTCACCTTGCCGTGAAGTTCCTGCATCGCTTTAGCGAATTCTTCTGCGCTCGCACTGCTAGTCGCAGCCTGTTCTGACTCCCTGAGTTAAAAAACTCCCCTCGGTTGTGTCCCATACACAATCTAGAATGGACTTTTTCCTGTACTCCGATTCACTGAATCATTGTACGCAAATTCTGCCTGTGGAAATATGTTGTCCCAACTGCTATGGTGCTCTGTCACCAAGCTTATCAACAAGTCTCCAAGACTTCTGTTGACCACCTCTGTTTGCCCATCCGTCTACAGATGATATGTTGAACTAAAAGCCAAATTAGTCCCTAGCTTCTTCCATAGCGTCCTCCAAAAATGACCTATAAATTTGGTATCCTTGTCCGAGACAATGCTTCTCGGCAATCCATGTAGTCTAACAACCTCTTTGAAAAACAAGTTTGCGATGTGGGTCGCATCGCTTGTCTTCTGACACGGAATAAAATGTGCCATCTTAGAAAACCTGTCCACCACCACAAAGATGGAATCAACCCCTCTCTGCGTCCTTGGCAGTTCTTACACAAAATCCATGCTAATTTCCTCCCATGGCCTCTCTGGTATGGGCAATGGCTGATAAAAACCTACATTCTGCTTTCTCCCTTTCGAATGTTGACAAATTCGACATCTGTCAACAAATCTCTTGACATCGGCTCGCATACCCGACCAAAAATATGATTCGCTCAGCTTTGCGAATGTTTTGTCATGACCAAAGTGACCTGTTAAGCCCCCGCTGTGCTTGTCCTTTAGTAGATTCTCCCTCATGGAGCAATTCGGAATGCACAGTTGATTGCCTCTGAACAACAATCCCTCCTGGATCATGTAGTCTATCCATGGGCTCCGATCTCTGAGAACTGGGTTCTCGACTGCTTCATAAGCTTCTCCGAAGTCTGCATCTCCAGCATACATGTCCCTTAGGTTTTCAAAGCCCAATGTATTGACTCGAAACTCCTACAATAGTAAACATTTCCTGCTCAAATCATCAACCACTTTGTTAGTAGTTCCCGAAATGTGTTTAATCACAAAAGTAAAATTCTGCATATACTCTACCCATTTTGCATGCTTTTGATTCAACTTATCCTATTGACTTACAAACTGCAATGCATGATTATCACTGTACAATACAAATTCCTTGGGTATCAAGTAATGCCTCCACTTCTTCAATGCCTATATGATGGCATAAAACTCTTTGTCATACATGGAGTATTTCAGCTTTGCTTCATCCAACTTCTCGCTGAAATATGCAACTGGCCTATCCTCTTGACTCAATACCGCTCCTATGGCATACCCACTGGCATCACACTTCACCTGAAATGTCTTTTGGAAATCAGGCAACACCAGAATTGGTTGCTCTGTGATCTTCCGCTTCAACAGATTGAAACTCCTTTCAGCCTCCGTTGTCCAATGAAAAGTCTTATGTCATTTCTTCACTGTGTCCATCATCGCTACGCTAATTCTGCTGAAATTCCTAATGAACTTTCTGTAGAAACTAGCCAGTCCATGGAAACTCCTCACCTCGAAAACATTTCGGGGTGATGGCCAATTATTAATCACTTCCACTTTACTTGGATCCATTTTTAACTCATTCACTGAAATAACAAAACACAAGTAAATGAGTTTTGTCTTCATGAATGAAGATTTCTTCATATTAATCAACAACTTCTCCTGCTGTAGTTTCCTCATCACAATGGCCAAATGTTTCAAATGCTCGGCCTTTGTCTTACTAAAAATCAGTATATCGTCCAGATATACGACGACAAACTTTCCGATGAATTCCCTGAGGACTTCATTCATCAACCTCATGAATGTGCTCGGCGCATTTGTCAAGCCAAACGACATGACCAACCATTCGTACAAACCTTCGTTTGTCTTGAATGTTGTATTCCACTCATCACCTTCCCTCATGCGAATCTAGTGATATCCTCTCTTCAAATCAATCTTCGAAAAGTAAATTGCCCCATTCAGGCAATCCATTAGATCATCCATTCTCGGCAGTGGAAATCTGTACCTAATGGTAATTTTGTTGATTTCTCTGGAGTCTGTACACATCGTCCAGCCTCCATCCTTCTTCGGACTCAGTACCGTTGGAACAACACACGGACTCAAACTTTCCCTAACTAGGCCCTTGTCCAATAACTCCTGGACCTGCTTCTTGACTTCCTCATTCTCCTGAGGCATCAACCTGTACGCAGCCTTGTTCGGCAAACTGGCTCCAGGTATGAGATCGATGTGATGACTCACACTCCTCATCGGTGGCAATGAACGAGGCAATTCGTCCAAAATGATGTCAGCAAACTCTCCCAGCAGTTCCTGAATCTCTTCTGGCAAGTCGTCCACTCTTGTACTAGTCAAGACAATTCTCGGTTTCCTGACCACAAAGAATTGTGGATCTTCCTTCTTCTCCATCTCTGTGAGAAGTTCCTTCCCACTCATGAGAAGTATGGTATTGCTTACTTCCAGCTTCACTTCTTTATCCTTTATCGGAAGAAATTTGTGTGTCATCCCATCCTTCTCCAAAGTGTAGGTGTTCATCCTCCCATCATGAACCACATTTTTGTCATATTGCCATGGTCTACCCAGCAATACATGACAGACATCCATGGGAATGACATCACATAGGACCTTACCCTTATATTCACCCATTTTGAAATAAACTAAACATTGTTTAGTGACACTCACCTAATGTCCTTTCTGCAGCCATGATAC
>SNQJ01S0300421.1:0-10368 GCA_010110895.2 Picea sitchensis
CCATTAATATGATACAGTAGCATGTCCCTTTCCCATAAAGCTATTTCCACTTTATTGTATAATTCCTTGATCATATACATAGATTGAATGTTGAATAGATTGTGCTATCTTCACTTTGGCTGGTTTGTGTTGTCTTGGTCTTGACTACATGGGAGCACTGGAGCGAAGCAGGAGAAACAAATACCATAGGAAGCGATAATAAGGTATGTTACTTGTTCTTGCCTCCTAGTTAATTCAATGGTTAGAATCTAGGGAAAGAGTCATGTTCATTCTTGCTTTGTTCTAGATCCAGGTGGATCTAGGGAGATCGTTTAGTGTCCGCACCTACGGATTTATCCAATAACAGTCACAAAGTCCAAAACTCCGAATCAATGAAAAGTCTCGGTCATACCGTTGGGAAATCCAGTCGCGTGAACGCATTGGGGTTCGACATTTCAACACTTTTGAAGACAAGAGTCGAGGTTCTTTGTTCTAGAATTCCTAAAGTCACTAAACGTGATACGATTGTCGAGGAGGATGCGGCCAAGGATTTCGGCAATTCGTCATTTTAGGTTTTGGAGGGTTGAAGAGTCAAGGACTCAACAACAGGATTCATGATATCGCGAAACCCAAAGTCCTGATTTCACAAAGGGAGCGATCATATTATTGGTCAGAAGATTTGGGTTAATGCCTCATGTTTGATCACGCGGGCATAACTATAAGAACCTATGGAAAACATTGTGTGTGTGTGTGGGATTCCCTATGGAGGAATTGAAGAGTCAATTAGACTCAAGGGTAGATTTAGAATGATCCTGCACGAATCTTGGCCCGAGGGTAGGGGGTCTTATACCAGTTGTGGTATCAGAGCTTGTTTTTGTCTGTATCTTTCAGGCAAAGGGATCCATAAAAGAAAGAGTACTCTAATATGAATTATTTGGTATCAGAGCATAGAACAAATCCTTTTCTTTTTGTAGCAGGGAGAAGGAAAAAATTTCTCAGCCATGCTACCGAGAGGAAGAGATAGGCTAATGCCTGATCCAACAGTGGAAAGGGAAATGCATGAGTTACATGTCAGGCTTAATGCCATGGAGATAGCACATAGGCACACAATTGATGTTGGGGATATCAATGAGGTTGAAAGTGAAAATGAAACTGGAAACGAAGGAGAAGAAGTCGCAGTCGAAGATGCTACAGATGAACACCTATTCAGGGTTGTTGCAAGGATAGGTGCTAGAGAAAAAATGGAGATTCCCATGTATGAGGGAAACCTTGATATTGAAGAGCTTCTAGATTGGATTAGAGATCTGGATAAATACTTCGACTATGAGGATGTCGAGGAAGATAAGAAATTCAAACATGTTGTTACTAGACTTAAAGGGCATGCAACACTATGGTGGGATGAACTGTAGGCAGACAGACGCTACAAAGGCAAGCAGAAAATAAAAACCTGGTATAGAATGGTTACGAATATGAAAGACAAATTCATACCCAAGGATTATCAAATTACTCTGTTTCAGGGGATGTAGAATTTGAGACAGAAGCTAATGTTAGTGAAAGAATACACTGAATAATTCTACAAGATAAACATCAGGGTAGGTCATCGGGAAAGCGATGATGAAAAGGTTGCCAGGTACATGAATGGTCTGAGATATGACATCCAGGATGATATGATCATGATGACCCTTCGAACTATAGAGGATGCTTATCATATGGCTTTGAAAGATGAAGAGAAGCTGAGCCGAAAGCAAGGTCAAAGAAGCCGAGGTAGAAGTCAAGCCAGAGGAAAAACAATTGCCCAGGATAGGACTCAAAAATCTAAAGAAGAGGGGGAGAAACCTCAAACTCAACATGAGAGAGGGGGAAGCTCACAGAGAGGGCAGTATGCTGATAGAAATACTTTTCCTCGAGCAAGAGGAAGAGGCAGAGGTGGTGAAATAAAATGCTTTGTCTGTGGAAAGATTGGACATAAATCCTATGAGTGTCCATATAAGAAGGGGGGTGGTGGGGAAAATCACATTGCCAAAGCTCAAGGATAGAATGTTGAGGCAGAAGATGCTGAGGGCAGAAGATCCTTAATGATGAGGAAATTTCTCTTGAAGCCAGAGAAGGAGGCAGAGAACCTAGCCCAAAGAAACAGTCTGTTTCGGACTGCTTGCAAAACCAAAGACAAGGTATGCAAGGTTATCGTGGACAGCGGTAGCAAAAACAATATCGTATCTATAGAGATGGTAGAAAAGCTGGAGCCAGAGACTGTTGCACATCCAAGCCCATACAGAGTTTCATGGCTACAAAAATGACATTAAGTAAATGTCACTAAACAATGTTTAATTGAATTTAAAATAGGAGGATATAAGGATGAAATATTATGTGATGTCATTCCCATGTATGTTTGTCATCTATTGTTAGGTAGACCGTGGTAATATGACAGGAACGTAGTTCATGATGGGAGAAAGAACAAGTACACCCTGAAGAAGAATGGGAGGACGCAAATGTTGTTACCAATTAAAGACAAAGAGGTGAAAACAGAGGTGAGAAACACTGTACTTATCATGAGTGGGAAGGAACTTCTTAATGAGGTTAAGAAGAAGGAAGACACACAATTTATTGTGGTCAGGAAGCCTAAAATTGTTTTGACCAGTACGAGGATAGATGATTTACCAAAAGAAATCCAGGAGTTGCTGGAAGAATTTGTTGATATAGTAGTGGATGAACTACCTTGTTCGTTGCCACCTATTAGGAGTATAAGCCATCATATTGATCTTATACCTAGATCCAGTTTACTAAACAAAGCCGCGTACAGGTTGACACCGCAGGAAAATGAAGAAGTTAAGAGACAGGTCCAGGACTTAATGGACAAAGGATTGATTCGAGAAAGCTTGAGTCCATGCGTTGTTCCAACAATGCTCAGCCCAAAGAAAGATGGAGGTTGGAGAATGTGTACAGACTCAAGGGCGATCAATAAGATTACCATCAGATACAGATTTCCATTGCCAAGGATGGACGACTTGATGGATTGCTTGAGTGGAGCAAGATTTTTTTCAAAGATTGTTTTGAAAAGCAGATATCATCAGATTCAGATGAGAGAAGGTGATGAATGGAAGACAGAATTCAAGACAAATGAGGGGTTGTATGAATGGCTTGTCATGCCATTTGGATTAATGAATGAACCTAGTACTTTCATGAGATTGATGAATGAAGTCCTGAAGGATTTCATTAGGAAATTCGTCATTGTATATCTTGATGATATATTGATTTTCAGCAAAACAGAAGCAGAGCACTGGAAGCATTTCGCTGCAGTAATGAGAAGACTACAACAAGAGAAATTACTGATAAATATGAAGAAATCGTCATTTATGAGGACATAACTCATTTATTTGGGTTTTGTTATCTCTTCAAATGAGTTGAAGATGGATCCAGAAAAGGTAGATGCAATTAAGAATTGGCCATTGCCGAAGAGCATGTTTGAAGTTCAAAGCTTCCATGGTTTGGCAAATTTCTACAGGAAATTCATTCGAAATTTCAATGGAATTAGTGCACCAATGATGGATACGATGAAGAAAAGACACAAATCTTTTCACTGGACAGAAGAAGCAGAGAAGAGTTTCAACCTAATGAAGAAGAAGATCATGGAGCAACCAATTTTGGTTTTTCCAGATTTTAGCAAGACATTCCAGGTCAAGTGTGACGCAAGTGGATTTGCAATTGGAGCGGTCTTGAACCAAGACGACAGGCTTATCACATACTTCAGTGAGAAACTGAATGAAGCGAAGATTAAGTACTCAACATATGGAAAATAATTCTATGTAGTCATACAAGAAATGAAGAAATTGAGACATTATTTGGTTCCTAAAGAGTTTGTTTTGTACAGTGATAATCATGCTTTACAATTTGTGACTCAACAAGAGAAGTTGAACCCAAAACATGTTAAATGTGTTGAATTCATGCATAATTTTACTTTTGTGATTAAGCATATTTCTGGAACTGCTAACAAAGTTGTTGATGCTTTGGGCAGGAAATGTTTTCTTATGCAAGAATTCAGAGTCAAAACTTTGGGTTTTGATAACCTCAAGGAAATGTACAGGGATGACCCAGATTTTAAGGAAGCATATGAGGCATCTGAGAATCCAATTCTCAGGGACAGAAGCCAGTGGACCGAATACATGATCCAGGATGGATTATTGTTTAGGGCTAATCATCTATGTATTCCAAAATGCTCCATGAGGGAGAACTTGCTGAAGGAAAAACACAGTGGAGGATTGGTCGGACACTTCGGTCATGATAAAACATTCTCAAAGTTGAATGGCTCATATTTTTGGCCAGGGATCAGGACAGATGTTAATAAATTTGTGGACAGGTGCAAAATTTGTCAACACACTAAAGGGAAAAGGAAAAAACGCAGGGTTATATCAACCATTGCCCATACCATAAAGGTCGTGGGATGTAGTGAGCATGGATTTCAAATTGGGATTGCCAAGAACACAGAGAGGCTATGATTCAATATTTGTGGTAGTCGACAGATTTTCAAATATGGCACATTTCATACCATGCCAGAAAACTAGTGATGCAACTCATATTGCAAACCTATTTTTCAAGGAAGTCGTCAGACTTCATGGCTTACCAAGGAGTGTTGTGTCTGATCGGGATACCAAGTTCATAGGACATTTCTAGAGGGCCTTATGGAAAAATCTGGGGACAAGTTTGTCTTTTAGCTCAGCATATCATCCTCAGACGGATGGAAAGATAGAAGTCGTGAACATTAGCTTGGGAGACTTGTTGAGGAGCTTAGTAACTGAGCACCATAGTCAATGGGATCACATTCTGCCACAGGCAGAATTTGCTTATAATGAATCACTCAACAGAAGCATAAGGCAGAGTCCATTTCAAATTGTATATGGAATGCAGCCAAGGGGAGTTTCTAAATTGAAAGATTCAGAACAAGCTGAATTCAGGAGTGCTAGTGTAGAAGACTTTACAAAATAAATGAAGGAGATTCACAGCCGAGTCAAGGAGCGATTGCAGAGTTCAAGTCAAAAATACAAGCAGAGAGCAAATCAACACAGGCGAGAACTTCAATTTGAAGTTGGTGATTTGATTCTTGTGCATCTGAGGAAAGAAATTTTCCCAAGGGGAATGTATAACAAGTTGAAGATGAAAAATATTGGACCGTGCAAGGTCATAAGAAAATTTGGGGCAAACACATATGAGATTGAATTACCCGATGGGGTCGGAATCTCACCGATATTCAATGTTGCAGATTTGTACCCTTACAGAGGTGAAGAAGAAGGAGAAGAAGATGAAAAGAAAGAAGTTCAATGGAAAAAACAAATGCCTATAGCTGAAAAGCCACAGATGGAAAGCATAACTGACAAAAGGATTAGCAGAAAGACCAGGAGAAGAGAGTATTTTGAATACTTGGTCAAATGGAAGGGAAATCCAGTTGAAGATGCTAGTTGGGAAGAGGCAGAGATTCAAAAGCATGGACATACCGTGTAGGAGGTCATGAACAAGAGTTCATGAAAATTTTCAAGTGAGGGAGTATGATGCAAGAGCATTGTGAAAAACCAAAACACGTGCCTAGCCAAATAAATAGCTGGATGCGTAGAGGAAGAAAAAGAGCACGTTTTCATAAGAACCATTTTGAATTTTGAACTTAAAAGAATTAATGTAATATTTAGGAGGAATGTACTTGCATTTATATCTTGGATATATGAACATACCTAGGGAAATTACTCCCATCTATCAATTGTATTGAGGCATTTAAGTCTGTTAATGTGAGAGTAGGTAGATATGAATGTTAGACTAGACAATTTAGAGAGTAGGAGGGAAAATAGATATAGACACCCTCACCCTTGTATCATTGTATTATGAACATTATCATCATTCTGAGAGATGAAGCAGAGAGCTGTAGAGAAGAACCCATGTGCAGGAGTACTTGAGTTAATATATGAAGCTTTGACTCAGATTTCATGGTGTTATGATGCTTACTATTTATTATTATTGAATGGTATGCTTACAGTTGTTTTATTCTCTCTGTTTATGCATTTGTTTCAATGCTGTGGTGAATGTGTGATTTCATGTTAAGTATATGAAGTCTGAGAGAGGAGAAGAATGAGTTTCAATTGTTTCTCTTCCTGAGAGAGTTCTTGCAAAGAGCGTAGTGAAACGTTCGCAAAGTGTGCGTTGACAAGGGTTATGAGTTTTACCTCTGAAATCTCAGGAGGGATACCATTGGTCTCATTCCAATGGAAGTGCAAGTGAAGCACATAAGCCGTGCAAGGTATGCATAGGCTAGTTGAAGCCTTGGAATTTACCAACTAAGGGTTAAGAGTGAAGGACTATTGTTGCCGAGAGTGTATAGTGTCGAAGAATCAAATACACAGAAGTATTTGAAAGATTGTCGCAAGGAGTGCATGCATGAGTCGTTTTGAGGCTTGAGTTGCAAGAGAAATCTCAGGAGGGTTAGCACCTTTGAAGTGTTCAAAGGCAGAAGGGGTTGAAGTCACCTCATAGAAGTTAAGTCCCAGAGTAAGAACATCGGGTTGTTTCATAGAGGTTCAGAGGAAGAAATCAAATGGTCGAGATTCTCCGTGGAGAACTCGCGAAGTCGCGAGGGTCGTAGGATCCAAAGGAGTTGCAGGGTGGATAAGGGTTGGACGAACCCATTACGTTGGCTTCAAGATTCAGCATTGATCATTTATCATGGTCAGTTAAGCATCAAATCATTTCGACAAATCAGGGTTTGAAAGTCCAGAGTGCAAGCCAAATCCCTTGGTCACTTGAACTTCCAAATCACGAAATGGAATTTCGTGTGTGAAGACAAGGCGTAGAAATTTTTGGTGCTTTAGAATTTCAGAGTTCAGCATTTCAGGGGTCCTGACAACAAGGAGTCAGGCCTAGTGGATCGAACATCCCAAAGTCGTGAATCGCGATAGGATTTTGGCGTGGAGTTTTAAGATTTTGGCATTTCGGGTGTTGGAAGGCAGAGGAGGTAGAGTTTTGGGGTTGAGAGTTTCGAACTCCCGGTACACGGAAGCCCAAAATAACGTAGTTCATTGGATTGAGTGAGGCTTATAGCCATTGATCCCTTTGGAGGTTCCATTTCGGATTTTGGGGTTTCGGAGGTTGGAGAGCCGGGAGACCTGTATCTGGATTCGCGAAGTCGTGAAGTCTGAAACTCCGAATCGAAAAAAAGTCCCGGTCATACTGCTAGGAAAGCCAGTCGTGTGAATGCATTGGGGTTCGACATTTTGGCACTTTTGAAGACAAGAGTCAAGGTTCTTTGTTCTAGAATTCCCGAAGTCATGAAACACGATACGATTGTAGAGGAGGACGTAGCTAAGGATTTCGACAATTCAGCATTTTAGGTTTTGGAGGGTTGAAGAGTCAGGGACTCAACAATAGGATTCACGATATCACGAAACCCAAAGTCCCAATTTCGCAAAGGATGTGATCATATTATTGGTCAGAAGATTTGGGTTAATGCCTCATGTTTGATCACGGGGGCATACCTATAAGGACATGTGGAAAACACTGTGTGTGTGTGTGGGATTCCCTATGGAGGAATCGAAGAGTCAATTACACTCAAGGGAAGATTTAGAACAATCCTGCATGGATCTTGGCCCGAGGGTTGCGAGTTTGTGTCAAGACAACTTACAAAGTTCGTGGGCAAAGTAACAAAAAATTTGGGTACCATTTTGTGCTCGTTCTTCTTCGAGAGGGTACTCATCATGAGTCCACGAGAGACTGTACGAGGGCATGTGGCCTCCTTCCCAGAATTGTTTAGGTGGGCAGCATTGTTGCCATGACAGGGGGGGAGGAAGGACCATAGAGGCCTTTGACGATATGTTCTTTGACTGGTGGGCACGACAGATTCCGGCTATAGAGGACTACCCCTATGCTGGAATCAACTTTTCTAGGGATCCAAACATGCCCGTACCTCCTGGAGGAGAGCGATGAGAGATAGGTACATTTTATTTTTAAAGTTATTTAATTTTTAGTTTCTCTTAATGTATATCATTTTTATATGTACCAGATTATCTGACAACTATGTATCTGTTATGTACATATGTGGGGCTAGTGCATCCAATAGACTTCGTGAAGATTAGGTGGCATCTTCGACTAGAGGCAGCAACAACAATAGTCGTTGGACCAGCAACAACATCAGGGGGACCTCCTGCTAGAGAGCCTAAGAGAGTTTTGATACGAGTGGAGAAGAACCTCACCTTTCTCACTCGTACAGTTCCCATGGCCGAGATCGAGGATCTCCTGCCATCAATGCAACCTCACGTAGTTGGGGTGCCATGGACTTGGGTCCAACTCTTTCGGCATTTGGAAAAATCCATTGTTCACTATGGGAGGGCCAACAGGCCCCGTGCTTAGCTTAGGATGGACCACTTACATGCCAAGGGCACTCTTTGTATATTTTTGAGGGAATAAGCCCCGTGATGTGTACTGGATTTATATTTTTGAGATGTTCACACCCACCTATGTACTCTGAGACTTTTGATATATATATTTGTATTTACATATTTATGTCTTATGGATCACATTTTTTACAAATGTATGTACATGTGTATGTGTGTGCTTCTTTTTATATGTTTTCAATATGCCAATCTAATACTTGATTAGCTAAAGTATCTGTCATTTGATTTAATCTCCTAGGAACATGGATATACGTAATTTAATCAAAGAAACATTCTAAGAGACGTACCCTAAGGAATCATCAGTGAAAAGTAGGATCATAAACGTGGTAACCCCCATTTAACTGGGACACAACTAGTTGTGCATCTAAGTAGACCTGAAGGTGAGAGATACCATGCGACAGAGTGTCATAAAGAAACTCTATCACTACATTGTACTCGTCGACATTGTTTGTGGCATCACCTAAACAGATACATCCAGAATATAGCAACTGGCCTTGAGGTGCGAATATCACCCAAGATGTGGAAGCAAGCTTCCGAGTCTGTCAGCTAGTGTCATTCGCGAATCCAACGAACACCTCTAATTCACTTTACATATGCCACAATGAAAAATATGACATAAATAACGACACATCCATAAAACAAAAAGACAAAAACTAACTATATAAGAACTATGCATATGTACAAGAAGGCACCCAAGGTGACCCACCTATGAGTAATACTTCTTGAGGTAAAGCCCATTTCTAGGCTCTGCCAAAGAATTTCCTTCAAAGTCAACCATACGATAAGTTCCCTTCTTTAGTACATCCTTCACAATGAAAGGTATGAACCACATGGGTTTGAACTTGCCTGCCCATAGGGGATTCTTATCTTGCTCGTAGACCAGAACAAGGTCACCTTCAGAGAAAATCCTAGGATGAATGAACCGATCATATTGACACTTGACTCATTGCTTGTGAGCCTTGTTGGTCAATCTTGCATCATGGCATTGCTCATTGAGCTGCTCAAGATATAATAAGTGTTCCTCAAGCGATGAAGTGTATCGAAATAAATGTACTGCCAAATTTAGAGATGGGATCTGGCATTCTATAGGCAAGATTGATTCCAGCTCGTAAACAAGTTGAAAAGGTGAGAAACTGGTGGAAGTCTTTACAAACATTCGGTAGGTCCATAATGCTAAGTAAAACATCAAATGCCAATTTGACTTGGTAGAATTGATCGTTCGTTGTAGAATAGTCTTGAGGGACTTATTCACAGCCTCCACCTGACCATTCTATTATTGGTAGTAGGGTGATGAATTATCTTACCTCAACCCAAGCTTTGAGGTTAAATCGGACATCATTTTATTCTGAAAGTGACTTCCATGGTCAGTGACAATCTCCTTCGGGATGTCGAACCTTGATATTATCTGATTGAAAATAAAGAGAGCTATTGTCTCACCATCATTATTGAATGTTGGCATAGCTTCGAATGACTTTGTGAAGTAGTCTACTACTACGATGATATATCGATGCCCCCTGGCTAAGGCTGGGTGGCATGTAGTAAAATCAATCCCCCAGTTGGTGAAGGGACCAATAGTAATGATTGGAAACATGGGAGTGGGGTGTGCCCTCATCTTCCAAGAGAAGATATGACAAGGGTGGCACTTCTTGACCGATTAACCACAATCCTTGATTAACATCAACCAAAAGTAATCGTGCAAGATACCAGACATATAAAATATGCAGAACAGAAATGAAATGCTAGAAATGATAGAATAACAGTAAAATATCCAGCATAATATTCACAATACACAGAAATGATATGCGAAATAGCAACAGAAATAGCACTTTGATTCAGATAGCAATGTTCACAGGCCTCTTCGAGGGGGCAACCTCCAGTCGAGCAACGCTCTGTTACAATAATCTCCAAGCTAGGGTTTTCATATCCTCGACCCTTATTTATACTAAATATGTCTATTAAGAGAAGC
>SNQJ01S0300422.1:0-10368 GCA_010110895.2 Picea sitchensis
CTAGAAGTCTGGTTCGTGAATTTTTTTTCTTCCCTCCACCACCACGCCATGATTTTGATGGTGTCATGTGCTTCATAGAAACTTACAATGAAATCAATGTTCAACTTTTCTTCTGGCTCCCTGAGCTTGTAGTAACTCTGAACCTCTGATGGAAAGAAAACCCCAATGCACTCGCCATTATCATCATTAATCAAACATTTTTGTGCATGAGTGTGGTCAATGAGCCACTTTAGGAGCTCAATGCAAGGAAACATCGAAGTCCAGCTTGCCACCATGTGAAGATACGCCCTATGGATATTTGGGAGGACATCATCATCGAGTATTCTTGTATTAGGATTGTTGTGTGGGGTATACTCAAGGGGTTCTTCCTTCTTGATTTTCTTAAACAATTCTTCCCAGTGACGAAATGTTGTTTTGGTCTCAATGTTCACCTCTATGTCTTTGAAGGCCGGGAGATGGATGAAGACCTTATTGGTGGTCGTCTTAATGATGGGCACCAGTTTTGGAATGAATTCTAATTGCCTTGCAACTGCTAGGGAGGAGCCCTCTCTCTCTTTTGGTTCTTGCATCTTTGGTGCTCTTGGGGATTTCCTGGTGGTGGGTTTCTTTGGAGGCATTGTTCCTACAATTAAAATGGTCTTTTAAACATGTGTACATAGTAGTGTTGGGTGGAAACATACAAAATGAAGTGGAAAAACACCATAAGTCGATACATACTTGTAATGCTTGCTACGATTGTTGTTTAATACTTACTGACCCTTGGAAGCCTTCTCCAGATTTTTAGCCTTGCTCTTCTATGTGTTCTGAACTCCTTGTCACGCAGAATAGGTTCATACACAATGAATTAAAATAATATAATGGGAGAGATCCTATCAGTCATATCAATCAGTTAATATGAGTAATGAATATAATTCAACATAAACTATCGTCGGATCTCTGCAAATAAATTCTAACTGGCTGACGGCAGAGGGAGATGCATTCTATCAATAGGCTTAAATGGTCCATTTTGATTTTTTCATTGAAAAGAAACTAATGCACGATCCAAGAATTAACTTTCATTTTAAATGCGTCGTACCTAACCTATCTAAGGGCTAAAATGTCTCATCACGTTGCGTCTCTTCGATGTATAGATCGGGGATCGACTACTATCCTTGTGTATATTTCCATTAACATAGTCCTAGTAAAAAAATTTGACGTCGATGGTATCAGGGATCGACGATCGCAGAACGTTTAAGTGCGTAGCTTCTTGGCAGGTTATCATCTTCGTAATTTCCCAACATCGAAAACATTTCAGCGGTCATCGATCAGTGATATTATTCCTTTACTCATGAGATGTTTACTCTTTCATTTTTTTCTTCTGAAGCCAAACATATCGGTCTTCGGCAATATCTTTGGTGGAGTTTATTCACAGAGATGAGAGACCTCCTTCTGCCGACATCGATGAAATTCAGTGCTCAACTATATTGAACTTCTCAAGTGATTTTCATCACTTTTAATCTTTCTCGATGTCGAATTTCTTAAGTGTGTTGGGGAAAAATTTAGACTATTGATTTCTTAAGTAGTTGCTAAGTCCTTTTTAAAGTTAATATGATTCTTTATATGTTCAAGAAGAAATTTAAACAATTCAAACATGAAAACATAAAAGATAAGCACAGGCAACAATTTCATTCTGAAGTGGAAGAAGGCAGTGAAAATGATCAAGTGGTACCCAAAATGTAGAAATGGAGATAGACTTTTTAGGGTGTGTTGAGTGCTCAACACACTCCTATGAAAACCAGTTGCAAGTTCAAAAAGATGATGATTCAAAGTCTATAGACCAGAGGTAATATAGGTCAATGATTGATAGCTTACTATATGTGACATCATCTAGACTAGATGTAATGTAGGCAATTGGACAGGTGGCAGGATTTCAAGCAGCACCAAAATAATGACATGGCATAGCAGTGAATAGGATTTTCAGATATCTCAAAGGAACAAAATATTTTGGATTATGGTATCCAAAAGGAAAGGATCTATCACTTATTTCCTACATATATGCAAACTGGTCAGGTTGCATTGATGACCGATGAATCACTAGTGGAGCTGCGTTCTACTTGGGTGAGTGTTTAGTATCATGGATAAGCAAGAAACAATCATCAATATTCTTATCTACAGCTGAAGAAAAATATATTGCGGCAACAACATGTTGTACATGGGTTCTATGGATGAAACAAACTCTAACAAATATACAGGTTGAGTATGATGATTTGTTGGCATAGGGGAAGACCCAGGGTTCAATGTTTTGTTCAACAACTAAGATGGGGGGGTGAATCAGTTGTTACTATGCTTAAACAATTATGCCCATTTTAAACTCTTTAAAGAACACTCAATGACAATCATAATGATGTAGGGAAGTAAGCAATATAATATCAAACATCAATAACACACATGAAATATACAGAGACAGATATTTCCTGAGGAGACCCATAAAGGGAAAAACCTATTCTTCTTGATATGATAAGTAGTCTTTATTTTCTTTACATTATCATTCTTATGAGCTCCAACTCCTCTTGAGGCTACAACCTCTGTTTTACAAGCAGCAACTTTCCGAGAGCACCAACTCTCTGGTTTCTCTAGCACCCACTAGAAGGAAGCACCAACTCCCTGAGTGTTCCAACACCAACTAGATGGAAGCACCAACTTCCAATCACATAGGAGCCAACTTGTATAACAGAGAACAATAGTTCTCCCTTACACCACCCTGCTACCCTGGTTTTTCTAGATGCAACCAGATGGAAGATACAACTCCCTGTGTTCAAGCACCCACTTGAAACTCTAAGGACACCAGTCCTCCCTAGCACCTCCCTACCACCCTGAAATATAAATCTTTTCTTTCTTGAATTTATTACAGTGATACAACATTTATCTATGGCTTACTAATCTCATCATTGTTCTGCTACACTGCTCTACTCTACCTGCATCAGTATCTCTCTACTCACCCCACTTGCACTTTATGTTCTCCTCTCTTTTATGCTCTATGAACCATCTCCATTCTATGCGCTCTGCCTCTTTTGTGCATTTCAGCTACTGCACACAGCCTTCTTCTAGTCACATGAATCACTCTCAACAACAGCACAAATCTCTTCTCTGTTCTATATTTTTATATTCTCTGTGCACCAACTGTATGCTATGTGCAACGCCTCTGCATTCTCTTCATCTCATCACTTTTTTTCCCCTGTGATTTTTTTCTACATCTCTCCCTCATAATTGCATAGTTAACTTGCAGTCCAAATTCACTTTTTTGTTCTACATGTTTTTTGTCACGTCGAGTCCTCTGCCTTATCATCATGACAACTCTTAATCTTCTCTGGAGGTTCGCACCATATGTTCATTATCAATGAGCGTTATCCTGAGATTCCTTAGCCTCTCTGGAATTCGAACTGTGTGTTTTCTCTGTCGGTTACAACCAGTCAATTATGGCTTCTAAGTCCCTTCCTTCGTGTGACCACTGGTGGTGACCAAGCACTTATTCAAAAGGTGCTTCCAGATTTCTATCTAGTGAGTGCTGGCTCCATTTCATGATATGACCTTGGGCTATGAGATTTATGTGACCAAGTGATTGTGGGCATGTTCAAAGTTGGTTTAGAACAAACTTCTTTTCGCCCCGCAATTAACCACGAGCCTCCATGCGTTCTTTATCCAAAACCATGGTTTCGATTGCGACCTGCTTACAAAAAAATAATTCATGAGCATGTTTTGGCCTAGCAATGGAGCATGACCGTCGACCTCACAATCTTGACGGTTCTCTTGAACGGATGGTTTAGATCTATCCTCTCAAGTATGCAGACCAAATCTCTCCTTCCTCCATCAATGACTAAGGTTTCCTTTGTGCTTTGGACTCCAATATTTTAAACTCTCAAACCTTGTTGTTGTTGAATGGATATCTTCTGGAATGGAAAATATGATGACATATGTCCTCTTCAATCAACAACTCTGCCTTCTTTCCTTTGTCCATGCACAATACTTGGTCTCAGCGATTAGATGACATGTGTCCTATTTAATCCAATGGTTATCCTCCGCTCTAGTACTTCGACCTTCAGGACTTTAGGTCTTTGGGAGAGTATTGGTGGTAAAACTTCTGAAGAAAAACTCCCGAAGTGACGTAACTATTGCGTCACTTGATGATGTGTCATGAACCAAGAAACTACCACGTGTCACTCGGATTTGTGATTTCCATGTACCTGAAGTGCTGAATCAAATTAACAATTTTCATTATCTGATTGTGCCATGTGTCCTTGCTAATGTAGTTTTCCACCTATCCTTGTTGAAGTGGTCTACCACATGTCCTTCTCAAATCAATGGTCCTCGTTCTCCCTTTGATCAACGGTTGTGATCAAATCTCGACTTTGCATGTCGGGTGTTTGAATGTGAGCCAACCCTGACTCTTCCAACTCTCGATATCTGAAATACTCTAGATCAATGGCCCACGACCCTCTATGATCCAACAGTCCATATCTTATCAGGACTCTACGTTTCACGTGTTCCTACAACTCTTACCTTTGACTTTTCCAGTTTGCGAGTCAGCGAAATGTTGATCTCTCACCACATGTCCTCTGGATCCAACGGTTCAGATCTTATCACAATTTCACATTTCACATTGGTGGAGGATGACTCTCGGACATTATCCTCTTCATATTTATACTGGATCCGATGATTGTTGGTCCTCAACACTCATATCCTATGGATCAAATCTGTACTTCTCCTCTGTGCTTCCTCTAGTCATTGGACTTTGATCTAATGGACATCGGGTATTCGGGATTGGTGATCCAACGACCATTGTCGTTCCTCCTTTTGAGTTTTGTCTTTCTCAAATATCTAAGTGTCAAATGCCACAACCTCTGATCCTTCTGTGAGCCTTGATGTATGGGATATTTTCTGCACATCTCAGAATGCTATCTCTCCTGATCTTTGATCTCTGCATATGGTTTTCTTCTTCACCTAAGAGATTTGACATCGATGCACACTCTAATATTTCAATCACCGCTATTGTTTTTTCCATCAATGACAAGCACAAATGTTTCCTGTAAATCATGCCAACAGACTTCACAACACACCAAAAAAACCCTAACTACCAACCCTTTCAGCAACACCTACGGAGCAGGCAAAGTCTCACCTGAGGTAGAAGCAAGGGGTTTACAGGATGCAAGTGTCTGCAACCAAGATGGGACATGGATCTGTGATAATAACACTTCACAAAGTACTCTATTAACACTTAGGAACAACATGCATTAGTTCATTAGTCTTAGTAACATCGCAGAGCATACCCAAAGATAGATCGACGCAATAACAGTAAATGGCTACATAACCTGCGCATTTAGCATTATAGGTTGGATTTAGTATTTGTTCATCCTTAACACAAGTAAAGCACTAAGAAACTACAAATCTATCTATCATACATAATAATCAAGGCACTAAGAAATTAAATAACATAGAGAACACAACACAAACCACACCGAAGACACAAAATATATGTGGTTCACACTAGTGTGGGGCTACATCCACCAACTGCTTCGCCCTCTTTATTATTCTTCAAGCTCTTACATTCAGTTGCTCCTATGCACTAAGCCACAGAGTCAAGCTTCGCACTGGACATGAGATCTGCATACTGAGCACCAGATCCTCCTTCCCAAAACTAGGTCAAGTCACAAAGCCAACTTATCTATCAAGTATAGAGCCTTACATACACATTTTGTTGCACAAAGCAACTCAAAACTACTTTCACTTAGCTACCAAGACTTTGCTTTCTTGCTTCTCTTCTCTTAGCTACTTCTACCATACATTTCTACTTATTTATAGTTTTATAATCCCTTACAATAAGGCCTAAACATGGGTAAACCCCATGGGCTGACATCCCATCACCCATTACAAAAACCTTAGAGGACCCCTTATTGGGTCCACATAGCCCACAAAACAAGTGAGATATGTGATATCAGCTCCGCCTAGGCACTCCATCTTTGACTATAGTGTCAAATTCCAAAAGGTGGTCCAAACCTGACCAAGGTTTCCTCAAAACTTGGTCAAGGGCCAACAGGCCCCCAACACTCACCTGTGACTCATCCTGAGTCACTCAAGTCTAGTTAATGCTACTTTGAAGGTGTTGAGATTAACTCGAGTTGCCTAGACTTGTTGCTTCACCTGAGCCTCTTGCTCAATGAGATCTTAGATTGTCTTCTCTATGACAGGCCCTTCTAGACACTGTTCGACTATTACAACCACTTGGTTTAGTTGCAAGCCCCGTCCCTCAATTTCTTCGAACACCTTCCAGGCTTCATCCTGCACAGGTTGTAGCTTCTGTGCGACTTCCATCACCCTACCCTAGAGGGTAGTGATCTGCTACTGCACTGTGCGTTGTTTCTGAGATTTCTTCATTCTTTCTACCAAAGTGAGTAGCTTCATCTCCACCTGTACTGACAATGCCTGTTGCTTCACTTCTTATAACTACGCTATCAGTTTCCTTAGCTCTAGATCTTCTACAAGGTGTTCATATGTATACGTGATTCTATCACTCAATTGTTTTCACTTTGAGGTGAGGACTCTGATCCTTACTACTGTGCGCTTAGAGGCTTCCTCCCTCTGGTCACGCACCTCTTGCAAGGTGCTTGGTACTGCTTGGACCTCCAACTCTGTTATCCATGCTTGAAGTTGTTGTCTCACCGAGCTTCGCCACTTGAGCCTTGACCGACCCTTGCTTCTCTTGTGCCAAGCCTGGCACAAAGTGACATGCTTTACTCACTGCCTCTTTGACTGTGGCATGTTCTGTGAGAAACTACTCCTTTTCTCTCTATAGTTAGGTTGTTTCCTCCTGGATCATCGCCTTAAATTCTTCTTTCTCATCTTCATAGATGGTTACACAGTACCACGCTACGCGTAATTTTTCTAAGTCTTCGTCCTTCTCTTGTTTCAAGGATTCTATAGCCTTCTCCTTCTCTTCCTAGACTCTCTAAATTTGAGCTTCTATCGCATCCGCAAGTCTTCTCAATTGGGTTGGTTCATCCCCCAATTCTGTATTCTGTGATGAGGAGGGCACAATAGGTACTGTGTGGACCAAACAAATAGCTTGTTGTACTTTCTTCAATTCCTTCTTGACCCTTCCATATAGCTCTTCCTACTTCACACCATATTTCTGCAAGATGTCCTCAAAAGCATCCTCAAAATCTCTGCGGACCAAACTGATATTGTCCTCTATGAGTGTGGTCTCCAACTGGGAATTATTATCACGTGTCTTCTTCCTTGTTGAAGGTTTCTTTAGACAAACCTTCTATTTCTACGGTGTGACTGTTCCAGTAGGGGGGTCTTGAGGCTATGTAGCTTAACCTCCTCTTTTTGCTTCTTCTTTATCCCCTCCTCCTTGTCCATATTCTTCATCTCCTCCTCCTCCTCCGAGTGAGCCAGACCCATTATCTTCATAAGCATAGTCCTCCTCATCACTCTCTATATCCTGGATTTTCTCCTGCTTTTTCTTCTTCTTCATCCCACTAGATTGCCCGACATGCTCTACCCGAGTGACTAGGGGGCTTCCAATGGTGTCAATGTTAGATATTTCTACATCATCGACTGGTACAAGGAAATCCTCTAGCCATTCCATTGTGATCTTATCCATGTCTTCATCTGTCAGTTTGTAATATGACTATAGTTCTTCCTTTCTCTCATCTCTACGCGAAGTGATATAAATGAAATGAAGATCTGCGCAGAACTTTGCTAGTGGTCCATACTGGTGTAGGTTGTGCGGTGTCATGCATGGAAATGATTCGATGGAAACCTTCAATTACTAATAGTATGCATGAAAAATGACACTGGATTGCCACTACTTCGTCATATTGTTGGTGTACCACAAGGTGGAAAACCTAGCAGCCAATGACTCTAAGGGTCAATATTTAGGAAGGTGGCTCCTTCACACATTTTCCAAGTGAAAAATGCGATCAAATTGATCAACCAGCTATAGTGGAATTCTTATCCCAAATCTTGAGCTTTGCAGCAGCGTTTCTTGAGCTAATTGACGAGGTAGCTCGCCCATTTCATCTGCATGCCCTCCACATATTTTCCTGTGAGGTCAACCACAAACCCAATGACCTGTGTGGGGAAGTTGTTTCTTATAATCTTGCCAGCTATGAGTTGGAAAGTGAGGCACACTATACCATACTTTATAGAGGCTACCTTGTAACCTTGCTTTCCTTTTTCGACTTTGTCGTAAGCTTCCTTGATGCACTGTTCCAGGGAGTGGTCTGAGGCCTTCCCTAGATAAAACTGATGAGGGTAAGGTCCCTTCATGCTTAAGAATTTAATTTGGTGGATCAGCGCCAGATCCATGGTAATCCTTCAATCGAGCCACAGGTATCCTCCATGATAGCATGACAAGAGGAGTTTAACGCAAGTGTTAACCTCCTTGTGATGACCAAAATGGGGAATATTCATCATGTTTAGCAAGGTAGACTATGCCAGTCCATTAATCCATGGTTGCAAGATGATGCAAGGCTTCTTCCCATTTGACTTCGTCAAGTAGTGGTGGGGCACTAGCATATCATAGTTCTTTATTTCGTCTTGATTGAAATCGATGTTCTTCAGTAGTGGGATCTGTCCTAGTTGACTTCCAACTACGCATTTTCCCTTCAGAATGTATGCAATGACCGAGGTGTACGCATAATCTCATGGGATGCTTTCACGGTTAACGACACTAGCCAAGGGTGGAATATAATTTGGTAGGATGGACAGGATCTTCTTCGCATTAGCTAGATCATCGTGGGGTTAAAACAGCCAGAACAACATCCATTCAAAGGGGAAGCCTATAGTCCCCTAGTCGACGATTCCTTGACTCCTTCATAGATTGGTTTGTCAGCCATTAGCTTCCTTAGGACTTCCTTGACAAACTTCTCTAACTCACTACGTTCGCCCAACATTCAAACTTTTAAAAAGATAGGTTAAGGTAGACAAACGGATAGGTGGGGTAGACAACGGATGACGAGGTCTAGCTTCAGATAACACAACTCAACACATAGACAATTCTTTGTTAGCTAAGTTAATCATGGGTGGAAAAAAGTGGTCCTGACGTAGCGACCAATGAGTTAAATAAGTGGGGAAACGTAACGGATTCTACAAATGGCCAGGAATGTTTCCATCAATGTGAATCTGTTTGTTATGGCATGGTCTCAACATTCCAAAAGAGGTCCATCAGCCCATAAATGTGTTTTCTAGCCGTTCCGGGGCATCATTCTAATGGTCGGGGTGCCTCCAACAGTCATATAGCTTCGCCAGGGAGAAGTCCCATTCTGCATGGTTCTGTTGTTTCAGCGAGGTTCAAATCCTACGAACTTGCCTCCTACAAGGTTATAGTCTGCAAAATTTTCCATCTGTTCTCTGTAGCTTCTTATATATTTTCCAACTTAGGTTTCTTTTTATTGAGATTCCTTGCCTTCTTTACTGTGACCTGAGTCTCTCTAACTATTTTTGGAATCCTCTTTCCATTCTTATTCTTATCTTCTCATAGCGTAGTGACTTATCACTGTTGAGGTGCCTTCACAGAGTCTAAATTTAATATCCCTTCTCTTACTACTTCTTGGGTGAATATACTTATTTCTTGCATAGATAGGTTCTTCAAGCCTTCTTGCATTGTTTCAATTTTGATAGCTAATTCTCTTGCTTTTTGTTCCTCCTGCATTGTTACTTTATTCTATTGCTTCGACTTATCCTCTCGTTCTTCTATTAGTAGATCTATTTTTCTAGCTATGAAATCCCTTAGTTCTTGCTTTTTCTTTTTTGTGGCCTCTTCCTCTGCTCTCCTTTTGATCTAATATTTCTCAATCCAAGTATTACCTAACAAAACTGGGAAAGGGGTGTTATCCCCAACAAACTTGATGACTTCAAATTCTTCTTCAGTCGATGTTCCATGAACAATAATAGGTACATTAGTAACTCTTCCACATAAGGTTATCATCTTTCCTTTAAACAAGCCTATCCTTCCCAATGAAGGTACCATAGTAGGCTTTCCCAAAATTTCCCAAGTTTCTTCTGTCATAATATTTACTTGTGTTTCCTCATCCAAGACACAGTCTATTTCAAAGTCTTCCATTCTTGCACTTATGTGTTGTGTTACTTTCAGGATATCTAGTAAACTGACATCTTTGTGAACATACATAATTTCTTTCAACTGTACCAATGTAGTCTGAACTTTCTCTGATTCTTTCTCTTTATGACTTTCTAACATGCCTTTAGTCTCTTGAATTTATTCATATTTTTCTTGTCTCATGTTCATTCGTTCAACTTTAGCAATCATCCTTGGACAATCCTCAACCTCATGACCAACAATATTACAACAAAGACAAATAGGACCTGTGA
>SNQJ01S0300424.1:0-10368 GCA_010110895.2 Picea sitchensis
CCGACATAAATAAAATAACATTACTAATATAATACGCCCCAATTAAGGGGTAATGAGCCAACATTAGGGCTTAACAAGATGATATTGAAGAATCAATGCATGAAAGTAAATCTTTGTTACCTGTCATGTGATTGTTGCATCCATTGTCCAGCAACCAAAGATCTTTAGGTTGTTGTTCAGTCTTGTGGAATGAAAGAAACATACCTCTTGAGTTTTCTCCCGTGTGATTTGACACATGAGCTCTTCTTGAGAGATGATCTGCTTGCCTCTTCCTGCATTCAGATTCATAGTGCCCATAATTTTTTCAGTAATAACATTGTATTCTTGTTTTTTCATTAGACCTTCTCCCTCTGCCTCTTTGAGGCTAGAAAGTCTTATGTTGATTTTATTGTTGTTTCCTTTGACCTTGGAAATTTTGATTCAGATACTATTGCCTGTTACCTCCACTGGAGTGAGGCTTACTTTGATTGATCCCTCTTCCTTGGTGACTTCTTCTTCTTCCTCTGGCTCTCCCTTTGCTGAAGGAGAATTGAGTTTTGAAAGCATTGGAGATTGACTCATCTGTGAGATGCAATCTGGTCTCATGTGTCACCAGAGAACCAATTAATTCATATGTTGAAAAACTTGACAGATCCTTGGATTCAAGGATTTTTGTTACAGCCATTTCGAATTTCTTTGGTAAACTTCTGAATATTTTCTCAACAATGCATTGATCAATGATGGTTTCACCAGTCAATCTGATCTGGTTCACGATGCCCATGACTCTGGTCATGAACTGATCCACATTTTCGGACTATGTCATTCTTAGAGTCTCGAATTGCATTCTCAAGGTCTACAATTTAATTGTTTTGACCCTGTCATTTCCTTGGTAGGAAGATTTAAGGATTTCCCATGCCTGTTTTGAAGTACCAACGCTTGTGATTTTTGAGAAAATCTAGTCATCCACAAAATTTTGAATCCAAAATTTAGCTTTATTTTCTTTGTTTCTTTGAGTTTCCTGAGTAATTTTCTGTTGATTAGTCATGGCAGACAGGTCTGCTGGATCTGGTTCCACATATCCATGATCCACTGGATCCCATCACTCTTGTGCTTGCAAGAAGGATTTCATCCGAAGAGACCAGAACTCATAGTTCTTTCCAAGAAGAATCGGACCCTGAGTTGGTCCTAAATTGCTAGATTAGCCATATATATATATATATATATATATATATATATATATATATATATATTTATTTTAAAGAATTTAGACAAAACATAAACAAAATTATTACTTAACTCTCTCCTGCATATAATTTGCAGTGGCGAGAACTTCACATTCAGATTTACGTGGATTTTGCTTAGTGATTGACCTTGGGACTTAGTTATATCACGAGTCCTCGATCTCTTATCTCCCCACCAACCTCGCAGATCACTTGTGAAGCGTTGATTTGTCGATGGGAGCTTATTGGCCTTCAATTTGGCCTTAGTCAGTATGCAATGTGACCACGCGCCTTGATGTTAAAGCGCTATGGTATTTTTTGGTTCTTTGTCTTTCAATTTGCGAAATGCCAAAGATTTCCTTTGGACAATTCAACGGTCGATTTCTTCCTGTGATCTGACGGCCCAAATCTTATGACTAGAACTCATAAGACCGCATTCAAACCTCTTGCTCGAGTTGGGTTTTCAAATGTCGAAATGCATTGAACCTCTTATCCACGGAATCCCTGATTTCCTGATTCTCGGTTTTCTGATTAAGGAATTTTTCTTTTGGGAAATTTCCCGATTGATTTGATCTCCGCCACACATCTTCCTATATTGGATGGTCCTAAATTCTCCTCATGAATTCATGATTTGATATATTACGAATGTCGTCTCGGGATCTCTTGAAACCCTTCGAACCGGTGACTCGATTGGTTCTCGATATACATGTCTCCTCAAAATGGATGGCTCCAATCATTTACAGGTTTTTAACCATAAAGAAACGTCCTTGTCCTCCCGGGGATTCACAATTTACGAATCCGTGTCGATGGACTCTCCTTTTGGGACTTTTACTACCGGAGCCCTGGTTACCGCACGCGTCCCTCAAGATGGATGGTCCTCCACCGTTTAATGAATTTGTTGACTTGCAACTCTAAATTCCCTGTCAACTGAGAACCTCGATTGTTGAGATGTCGATGGTTTCCTCGATATCATGCGTGTCAAACAAATGAACGGTGATCTTATGTGGCCCCGTGAATCCGCGATTTCCTGGCTTTAAGCGTGGAGTGTATTTAGTCAACAAGACCTTGATATCGAACTCGAGAAATGTCGATGGAGTGATGAAAAGCAGATCTGCTGCCACCTTTTCTCTGAGATGGATGGCTCACAATCCTCTTGGGATTTAGCGATGCGATAGATATGTCGGGACTGGCGATATCACGGGTTTGGAGAGAGTAGTCTCAGCCCGGCTTGTCAACTCTAGATCCTTGATTTCTGCGATGGGATAAGATCGATGGCTCATGACATATCTTGATCCAACGATCCATAATGAATCGTGATTTCGCGATTCAAAAATTCTCGCGGCGATCTTACGACCTTTACACCTTGAGTTAATTGAAATGCGAGATGTCGCCGATGTTTCTTGATGAATGGTCCAAATGATTTGGGATTTTGTGACTTCACCAGTCAAAATTTCCCCAGTATTGCTTGGAGGGAGTAAACCTCGTGCACCATCATCAAATCCAATTGTTGGTCCTTTACAGTACCGAATCGGCAGTGAAATTCTTTCATCTTTTCCCTCTCTCCTTGTCCCTTCTAAACTAAATTTCTGCCTCAGCTCTATTCATAGGACAAATATTATGGCCGCGATGGTTGTTCTTTGCTCCTTAGACGCAATCTTTGTTGTATTTGTAGGAATTTTTATTTTGTGGAAGAAACATTTGTGAATCTTTCCAAGGATTTGAAATAATTTCACGAGTTCTTTGTTCTCTTTTGCAATCTTTGACAGATTTGAGTGATTTCCTATAAATATTTAAACGATTCTACCTTCTTCAACAATATTTCACTAATTTGGCCGAATTCTATGAAATCTTCCAGCGTTTACGCCACGAGATCTCTTCTTCGTTAATTCTTTGATGATTCTTGAAATTACAAGAATCTTTAAAGTTTCTTCTTCTGCACTCTCTCTTCTTCCTCGATCTTTCAATCACAGTATGCTCTGCGACCTCGCATGATCTTCTCACGCTGATATTTTGAGAGTATGAATGGACAACTCTCAAATTAAGGATTTCTAGAGGGATTTTTAAGAGTATAATGACGACTCAAGCCTTGTGAAGCGTGCAGTGTCGAATGCTCTCCAAGATCCGTGAAGCTCTACGGCTATTCGGGAATCAATGTGTTTCTCTCCAGGCCTACGTGAAAGAACTACTTTGATGAATTTGATACCATGATAAATTGTGAAGAAAAGAAATCACGAGGAGAGAAGAATAGAATAGAAAAGAGTATATTAGAATGTATGAAGAAGAGTACAATGAGAAGTAAGTCGGAGGTACTATGCAATAGGCGGAGGACAATTTGGCGATTAATAACAGTCAGAGACTAATGTGAGGGATACATTATATTTAGAGTCACAGATGCTCCTAAAGCTATTGATGCAGTTGAAAACTATAGAGACAAGCTAAAAGAAAGGCCAACCCTCGTGAGAATAAGAATGGAAGGATGTCATGAGATGCTACTAAAGAGATTAATGTGGTTAAAAACACAGACAACCTCGAAATAAACAATTGGACATTAAGTGTTGAAAGTGAAGATGAATAGGAATGAGAGGTTCTTAAAGAAAAATCATAAGAAGAGAGGATGCTTTGAAATGAGGATGATATTGGGAGGAAGATGACTATTCAATAATGATACGTGTATTAGGAGTTTAGCATTATATGAGTTGATATGCGGTTAGGGATATGTTATAATTTTATTTTATTTTATAATAATTGTGTTGAGGAGTTTAATGAAATGAAGTTTTTATGTAAAAGATTGAGAGGACATGTATTAAGATGGTGACATGATTTACAACTTAATATATATGGTTAAAAGTTAAATTTTGAGAAAAAATTGATTATTAAATTACAGGAATAAATATATAATTTAGAATTATTTTTAAAGAGGTATGGTATTTTAAAAAATATTAAAAGAAAAGGAAAATGTGTAGAAAAGTATGCTAGTAAATTTGGTACAATAGACATTATCATTGGTTTTGTAAAGAAGAGTGAACTTTGCTTTATTTTAGAAATATGTTTTTAAGATGATAAACTGTAAAAAAGAGAGGTATTGAAAGTAAAGAAAATATATTTAAAAAGGTAAGAGGGAGAGAGTTTCAAAATAAAAATAGGTTCATCCTAAATCCATCTTAACTTTGGATCTATATCTATCGAGTGTTATGAAAATCAAATTTATTGAAAGGAAAACCTTGTTAAAATTTTGTGATTTCTTCAATCTCTTATAGATTCAAAAGTTAAAATAGATCTACCCTCATTTTTTACGCTAAAGCGTACACTCAAAATGTTTTTGTTGTGTATTTTTAAATATCATTGGATTTGAAACCACTCAATAAAATTCTATAACTTTCCCTTTATCTAATATCTAGTTCATGTAAAAATATTTTAAACATTTTAAACATTTGTTATTATATTATATTTATTTCCTTATTCTAAAATATAAATATGAGTATTTTACTCAAAACAATATATAGATATTTTTCACTAATATTTATTTTTATTTTTTAAATATGTTATCTACCTATTTAATATGACTATTTTTATGTTGATTGTAAAAAAAATAAAAGCTAAGGAAAATTTATCACGAGATGTGTGGTGAAAAATTGCATTCAATGTATTATTAAATGAAAGATTTACCAATAAAAGGGCTTCCAGCATACCATCAACGAATTTTCATGAAATTATTTTTGTATAGACACAATTATAAAGAGAGTGTGGTTTTAGCCAGATATGACCATAAACAAAAAGATTATAATAAAATTATATTTGGAGCCAATGATTGTAAATAAATTGAATATGATATGGAAAAGGTGAAATGATGCTTTTATGATTTATGTACTAGTGTGGAGAATACAAGAATTGTGAAGGTTGTTTCATTTGAATACAATGAAGGTCTTATCATACAAGGAAAATGTGTTGATGAATTTATTCATAGTTGAGGTAGAGTATCTATGGGTAGTTAGCCATCCTTCATCACTCCCAAATAGAGGGTGTATTTTCATTCTTTTGGGGGTTTGTTTTAGCCAATGTTTGTTTACATGATAAAACTATTTATGATAGGTTACACTAAATTAAGGATAGAAGTTTATGTTTTTATTTACAATAGGTTACACTAAATTAAAATTGGAAGTTTATATGTTTTCTAATGGAAAATAAAAAATAAAAAAAATAATAGTGAGATAATTGTTTGTTAAGTAAAAAATCTCTAAGGAAATAGTGAAGTCAAAGGTTTTATTGTAGTGCCTAAATACAATAAGGAGGACATGAAATATTACACTCCTGGCAAATTTTGGAGGAAATTTTTTGAAGGATGTTGACACTTAATTATGATGGCTCAAAAAAGGTCTTTATTTAATTTGATAAAAATTTCAAGGAAGTTGAGAGAATTAACTAGGAATACTAAAAAAGTATAAGTTGCAAACTAGCATTGAAAGATATAAAGGGACATTTGGGTTTGATATTGCATGTGATTCAATAATATGAGGGGATATTTAGAAGAATCTAAGCAAGGAGGATCATATATTTGAAAAGAGTCTCGGGACTAATTATAATTGAAAAGGAAGGTTTCAATTCTATAGAAAATGAGATAAGGTAAATTTGAATAGGTTACTCTTGGTTGTTAATGAATGAAAGTTATAATACTATCATGTAAAGAGAAGAATATATGTGTCATGGTTTGTAGTCTTGTTTTAGTTTCAATAATAAAGAATTATGTTATGTTATGCTTTCGTACGATTATATTTTTTCTATAGTTTATTGTTGTGCACTATGAGAAGCTTGTAGCTACACAAACTCTCTATTGTTATGATTATCACAATTGATAGCCATATTCATATGGATGAATCAAATTCTAAGAATCACATCAACCACCTGATCCATGTTGGTAATTATTGTTGTTGTAATTTCTATGCATTTGTTGATTCATCTTCCACTACTACCCTTCAACTTATATTAACATGCGATACATGAGGTATGATTTTTCATGGAAGTTTTAGAATGATTTCTCATTTTCATGCTCTTCTTTGTCTCCAATCATGTTATCTTTTACATTGAATCCTCTCATACTAATTCAAGAATATACCTTATCAAGCAAACCATGGTTAAGAGAATGATATAATAGTATTATATATTGAAATATAGGGTCTTCCCTTGAAACAAGATATGAAAAATATTATCAAATTATTTATATAATAGATACATGGAAGTGTTCTCAAACTTAAATTATTCAAAATCATTTATATTTAAGTGGTAGTCTCCATTATGGAAAAGCATCCTCCAAATAATATGGAGTGGAGTAAGAAATGCGATATGAAAATTACAAATGTCATAGGGAAACATATTATAATGGTTTAACATGTTCGTCCAATACAAATGTAGTTAAATCCTCAAGTAAATTTTCATTAGTGAGAAATATTGGGTCCAAAGTGATAGGTGAATTAGAAGATACTATCGAAGATAATATTAAATTATTAGAAACATATCAAGTCTCATGGCCTAACGTGGAATGATTATTTTCATCGTGAGAAAATTATTGAGAAAGGATGGATGAATCCATGCAATATACTTGTAGAAGAGAACCAAAAAATTTCCCTCTAAATGATGGGTCATTATAAGACTTAACTCGACCAACACACACAAAGAATAATAGGAATGATCCTCTTAGGACCTACCAATGGAAAAATATGATCGATATTATATACAATAGTAGTATTATATGGAACATTATCTATGATATCCATTTTTTACTTCACGAGGATATTGAATAGTACAAAATATAGATAATGCAATTTCCTTCATTGCATACATAAAGTTCCTATCAATTATCATTTTATAAGCCAAAGCATAATATATATCTTTTTACATATTTAACATGAAATTTTAACATCGAGTGCACGGCGTTACGATTTTTTATAGAAAAACTTTCTCAATGACTCATTTCGGATGATTCAGACCCTATCTTGTACAAGCTTTTATCTGATATAAGGCCTTAGGGCTGAATTTTGAACCCAAGCATTACCTTGATCAGTCTACTAAATACCAACACTTGAGAGGTTCCTTTTGAGCATTGTGAAAAAGCAGCTATAGAAAAAATTCCCATGATTGTCTTAAGATGCTGTGATGAAACCCCAAGAACTTGAGCTTTGATTCCATATGTTGAAACAAACATCAATATAGCATGGAAAAACCTGGAAAATTACTCAGCATGAAGAGATAATTTGAGGATAATAACCCTCTTGAAACCTCCTTTTACCCACTTAAATATTCAAGTACAAGATGATTCAAAATAGAAAATGTCTCCTTGGTATATATAGGAGACTAGGAGGTATAGTACAACAAATGGCCTAAAGGCTTGACATAAATAAAATAACATTACTAATATATGCCCCAATTAGGGGTAATGAGCCAACATTAGGGCTTAACAAGATGAGATTGAAGAATCAATGCATGAAAGTAAATCTTTGTTCCTGTCATGTGATTGCTGCAACAACTATCCAAAAACCAAATATTTAGGTTGTTGTTCGGATCTTGTAACCCACCAAAAAAGAAACATACCTCTTGAGTTTTTCTCCCATGTGATTTGACACATGTGATTTGCCTGAGAGCTGATCTGCTTGCATCTTTTTGCATTCAAATTCATAGTGCCCATAATTTTTTTTTTAGCATTAATAGCATTGTATGCTTGTTTGTCATTTGACCTTCTCCCTCTGCCTCTTTGAGGCTAGAAAGTCTGATGTTGATTTTATTGTTGTTTCCTTTGACCTTGGAAATTCTGATTATGGAATCTGTTTCTTGTTGCCTCCACTGTAGTGAGGGTTACTTTGATTGATCCCTCTTCCTTGGTGAACTCTACTTCTTCCTATGCCTCTCCCTCTACTGAAGGAAAATTGAGTTTTGAAAGCATTGGAGATGGACTCATCCGTGAGATGCGATGCGGTCTCATGTGTCACCAGAGAACCAATTAATTCATCTGGTGAAAAACTTGGCGGATCCTTGGTTCAAGGATTGTTGTTGCCTTTATACAACCATTTTTTAATTTCTTTGGTAAACTTATGAATATTTTCTCAACAATGCATTGATTAGTGATAGCTTCACCAGTCAATATGATCTAGTTCACGATACCCATGACTCTAGTCATGAATTGATCCACATTTTAGGACTATGTCATTCTTAGAGTCTCGAATTACATTCTCAAGGTCTGCAGTTTAATTTTTGACCACATCATTTCCTTGGTAGGAAAGATTTAAGATGTCCAGGAGCTGTTTTGAAATCTCTGGCTTGCTTGTGATTTTTGAGAAAATCTAGTCATCCATAGAATTTTTGATAAAATTGTTTGCTGACCAATTCATTTTAATTGCGTCACCAGAGAACCAATTAATTCATCTGTTGAAAAACTTGACAGATCCTTGGATTCAAGGATTGTTGTTACAACCATTTCGAATTTCTTTGGTAAACTTATGAATATTTTCTCAACAATGCATTGATTAGTGATGGTTTCACGAGTCAATATGATCTGGTTCACGATGCCCATGACTCTAGTCATGAATTGATCCACATTTTCGGACTATGTCATTCTTAGAGTCTCGAATTGCATTCTCAAGGTCTGCAGTTTAATTTTTTTGACCCTGTCATTTCCTTGGTAGGAAGATTTAAGGATGTCCCAGGCCTGTTTTGAAGTACCGACGCTTGTGATTTTTGAGAAAATCTAGTCATCCATAGAATTTTGAATCCAAAATTGTTGGCAGCCAATTCATTTTTTAATTGCTCTTAAAAAACGCTGCCTACACCTCTTGTCTCGTTAATGACAAATCATCGTCGCATTGTGCTTCTAGACATTTGTTTCATTTTTGCGACAATTACAATTTGGTTTCGATTTGATTTTCACAAATGAAAGTGTGAAAATACCTTTTTCGTCGTTTGGACTGGCGTCGTCTTTGATTGATTTCTCCAAAAGACACTTGACCATTGGTTTATCACATGACTGCATGAGATTTTTCAAACTTGTGTCCTTTAGCATACCCTTACCTTGATTGCGCATTTGGATCTGTTTGATTACTAAGCTTTGAGCATGAAGATTTACTGGTTTTATTCTGATCTTATAAAGGTTATGATGGATTTGGTCTTATATGCTTTTGTTCTTATTGTTGTGGGCTCTTGAATCATTTATTATATGAGAAATTCTTGATTGCAATGTTCTAAAGACGTTGGAATATAAACATTTGATTCCACAAATAAATGCATTGATAATATTATAAGGTCAATTTGAAGAATAACGATGGTTTGAGGGCGCGTTGATGAAATATTTTGGATTTTAATTTTAATTCGATGCTTGGACATATTGTTTTATGAGTTGATACTACATTAAACGATTCATAGTTTCAAACTATGTATTGGCATTGATTAAATTTAACCTTGGTGTAAAATGATTGATTGACACGATGGATCGTTAGATTTGGTGTTGGATTGAACTGTACACTTGGCACATGAATATAACGTGGTGTTGGTTATGTTTCAGGTGAATGGCACGTTAATATGATTACACACCTATTTGTTAACCGATACGTATGGTATAAACGATTATGATTTTAACAACACTGTACTCAGTCATTACTACAGTGCGTCGCAGTGGTAATACCACCACCTTCGCATGCATGCAGTTAATTCCGGTCTCTTCGAGCATTGAAGCTGTTAAACCCTATCGTTTTGATTCTGTGCATTGTTCCATTCAGTTTGAACCCTACCATGTACAGAAGCCATGGCTCCTGTCATAAGGGATGAGCCCAACGGGTGCCAAGCATTGTTGACATTTGATGGTGCATATAGTGACCTGGAGAATCACGGGTGGCTTGATTTCATAAGGAACTTTGATGGTTATAACTTCACTGTGGCTCAGAAATTTGCGTTATCGTTCGATGGCTGCCGAGCCAAAGTTGGAGATGTCCAGCTTGAAATCACTGAAGAGTTTCTCAGCTTGGCAACCAGCCTGCCTGTCAAGGGACAAAAATGGCCGAAAAGTTGCAAGGTAGATGATGTCCCATGGACATTACTGTTCCAATCTCGCACAGTGAACTCATGCGACAGAGGTTTGCCTGCAAAGATGTTGAAACCCCGCTGGTATGATCTCTTGATGATTATCAAGCAA
>SNQJ01S0300425.1:0-10368 GCA_010110895.2 Picea sitchensis
TAATAATATATTAACTCATTATTATAATGTTAAAAGATTTTTTAAATAATATATTTATAGATTATTAATTAATGTATTAATAAAGCACTAACAAATACATTAAGTAATAAACTATAATCGTATATTAAGTTAGTATTATAATTATAATAGTATATTAAATTAGTATTGGTGTGTTTAAATATAATATAGTTACTATATTTATATATTCTTCATTAATAAATTAATGTATTAATAAAAAAAAATTACATTATGAAAAAATACATTAATAAAGTATTAATAAATTAATGTATTAATAAAATATTTTTAAATTATGAAAAAATACATTAATAAAGTATTTTTAATTAATACAATACTAAAGCATTAAAACATTACAAAATATTTAATTTATATTAAGTTAGTATTAATGTGTTTAAATATAATATAGTTACTATATTTATATATTTTTCATAAATAAATTAATGTATTCGGGAAATGTTCGTCAGAATGTGACGTATGGAAATGTTCATCAAAATGCAATGTTTGGAAACGGGTGACACATTGTAGAATCATATTTTAATGCTGGGACCTTGGGAAAATGGTCATCAGAATGTTGTGTCATGAACTTTTTGTCACATTGCAATGTTTGAAAATGTTCGTCACATCGTGACTTTGGGAAATGTTTGTCGGAGTGCAACGTTGGGAAACGTTAGTCACAATGAGATGTATGGAATCATGTTTTACTTTATAGAGAATGATTTATATTTTTCCTAAGGACATTGATAACAAAAGGGAAATGTTCATCACATGTGACGATGGGAAATGTTCGTGACAATGCGAATTGTTTCAATCACGAAAAGACATTTAGAAATGAGTACATACGAGAAATTCACGGCGAATTGAAGTATTCATCCTGCCATGATGTGGCCGTAGAGGAAGTATTCATCATAATGCAATGTTTGGAAACACTTGACATGAGTGTAAGAATCGACTTTACTTTTGCGTGATAGGAAAATGAGTGCGTTAGAATGTAAGCGTCGATTTTTTTTTTTTCACATTCACGATGCTTTCGAAAATGTTCATCACATGCTTTGACATGGGAAATGTTAAATCCCGGTGCGATGTTTAAAATGTTAGTCACATTGAGATGTATGGAATCATGTTTTACTTTTTAGACAATTATTTATATTTTTTCTAAGGACATTATTAACAAAATGACATTTCATCACATTGCTTGACTGATGATTATTTCTTGAATCTGACCTTGCACTGTAATAACTTACATTAATAATGGTATTACATTGTAGCTGATGATGATTGACACCTTTGGGGGAATTCTTTGTCATATGGAAACAATAGGAAATGTTCATCACAATCGACAATGGAAAATGGTCATCACATTTCGACGTTAGAAAATGTTGGTAAAAATGCAACGTTGGGAAATATTCATCATAATCCGATGTTTATAAAGCGTACGGACGACTAGTATCATATTTCTTGATGCGAGGTTGCGTTGGGAAATGGGCGTTACAATGCGGCGATGAGAAATGTTAAAATCCAAATCGACATTGAAATGGGAAAATCACATTCGCGGCGTTGGAAATGCCGTCACAATGTGGCATTATGGAAATGTTCCATATTAATGTAATGTTTGGAAATAGTTAACACATTATAGAATCATCTTTTAATTTTTCAACATTGGGAAAATGGTCATGAGAATGCGGCATGAGGATTTTTTTTTCACGTTGCGAAGTTTGAAAAATGTTACCGTCAAATAGCGACATTGGGAAATGTTCCTTCGGTGTGGCCGTTGGGAAATGTGGTCACAATGAAATGTAATGGAATCATGTTTTACTTTATAGAGAATGATTTATATTTTTTTCCTAAGGTTGATAACAAAGGAGGCAAAGTGATCACATTGACGATGAAATAATTGTCACAATCGACATTTAGAAACAATTGACCTGATGTAGAATCATCTTTTTACTTTTGCGATAATATTGAGAAAATGGTCATTATAATGTGACAACAATTTATTGTCACATTATAGAAGTTCAAAAAGTTCGTCTATCGCGGCATAATGAAATGTTAAGTCCTTGATCGCGGCGTTAGGAAATATTAGTCACAATGGTCATATGGAATTGAATCTTTTACTTTGTGTAAAATGATTTATACTTTTCCATAAAATGTAGGGTAAAAATACAAATTAGTAAAAACAATTTCAAATACATAATTTTCCTATTATAACAATTTGAGATACAAACAATTTGGCTTCATTTCATTAGGGTAGTGGAGGTGGAAATAAAAATGTCCATTTGTTATTTATTGGTTTATAACATCCTTATGAAACATAAAATCCAAACCTCATTCTTATTGGTAGAATCATCATTCGACTTAAAATTATATATATCAACATTCTTATACAAATAATTGAAATCGACATATTTTTATAGAATTGGAATTTATAATTTAATATCATCATTATAAATTATACGTCGATCGATGTATACAATTTGATGGATATGGAATACGTCCATCCATCAAATCATATATGATGGATATCATCTTGTGATGGATATCATATATGATGGGCGTATGATGGATGTATATAATTTAATGGTATATTTCATTCTATCATATATGGGATAAATCGGCTCATATTGGACGTATCATGGATGTATACAATTTAATATCAAAGTGATGGGCATATATGATATGGAATCGGTGTATAAGGAAATCAACATATGCATTGATTGAGTGGCATAGTGGTTGTTGTCGATTTAAGGTGGATGGGCGTAGAACTTAAAATTTATAAGTTAATATCATCGTTCTTATTGTTGAATATCATCATTGAATTTTGGTCGAGGAAGCACATGAAAAGAAGATTTTTATAATGAAGTACAATTGAATCCTAAACAACCACACTTAGAAAACATTCAACAACACAGACACTATGTGATGCTTGTCTTATATGAATTTGAGACATGCCTTGATTTTATGGATAACTTGTGCTTGGCCCTAGACGTCAATGCCCTCCAATGTCACAATCGAATAAAACCTGCCAAATTGATCTCAAGGAAAATAGTTCTGGCCATATTGATAAATGTGGATATGGATATCATAGTAACTGACCTTATTCTGGCCATTTGTACATTTCAAATGTTGTTCTCTTCTTTTTCAAAGACCGAATAATATTCATCTTGGATTCTTCTATATCTTCAACACTAAGATCATTTGCTTTACCCCCAAAGTGCGCAATAAAGTCAATGATGAAACTTGCTCACCACACTACGGTTTATTATCAACATCATAATCAATAGCATCTTGGAATACACTTGCGGTTGGAATTTTCGAAATCAATGGAACAAATTATATTTTCATATCCTAATTTTACAACTTTGCAATGAGATTAATTTGAGATAGAAAATAGAAAATGAAAGCACATGTTATAAAGACAAAGAAACTTTGGAAATAGAATCGGGCATACACTTTAAAACACATAAATTGTCTGAGACCACTATCTTATAGAAGTAATATAAACCAAAATAATATTCAAGAAATTATTACGTAGGGAACTTTGGAAAAGTTGCTAGTGAGATGTTACAAGACAACTCTTTATCTATTAATGGAAGTAATCTGGAACATTTTATTTTCTTCTTTATTGCCTTCTTTCCCATTGAAAGTATTTAAGTGATTTTATGTGATAAACGCACTTGTATACTTGTCAATACTTTCGAGGTTGTAAGAAGCATTTTTTGTACAGTAAAACCAAAAGGTGTAGAACAAAACTTTACATCAAGAAACGTCTGGCAGGAACTACATTAACAATGAGATTGAAGTGTGGGAATTCTTTCGACTTCACAGAGACATTCATGAATGCTTCCATGATGAATTTCGGCAGAATAAAGCAGGAGTGGATAGGCGTCCCATTGTGTTGTCTTGTCAAGAAGAAGCCAAAGAAGTCACAATGCCATTGTCTTTTTTCACTCACACTCCTAAATATCTTCCCTGGAATCTTATGGCAATGGATCTGCACACTCATCATAATGTACTGACTATTTTTTTAATTCCTGCTACATTAAATAACCATGAAATTAAGTTACAAGTTGTGTCTCTGAGTATCAAGATTCCATCAATGTTTTCTTAAATTTGACCATAATACTCTCAATTATGGATTTTGGAGAAGTTTGTAGGGATTGTTTATAAACAATAGGAAATTAAAGCATTGCGTCTGGTGGGATATACACCCGGTAAAAGTTTGTGTCTATGAGTATTGCGACTGGTGGGATATACGGCTGGTTAAAAAAATGTGTCCATAAAATCATTGGAACTATATTTCCAGAGACTAGACATGACGAGAAATAAATATTTATCTACTTAATCATTTCTTTCGATGGCCATCAAATAAATTCTCGTCGAATCATGCTTGATTTACTTGGAAATAGTGATCTTGATGCCTTGCCTCCATTTTTCCTCCTGGAACCTGATCTCTGAATCTACCCTCAAGACCACCGATTATGAATTAGGAAAATGAAATTAAAAAATAAAAATAAAACATTCTTTGAAAAGAATTGATTATAAAATGTTTGAGATTCTTACGGCATATTGATTTTTCACCAAACGCTCCCATACATAAGCCGTCAAAGTCGTAAACTTCCTCTCACAACATTTAGCATATTGAAATGGAGCCACGGTGTTGAGGGTTGGGTTCTTTAAAAGAAAATTTTGTCCATATAAAATGAACATGGTGATGGAGCGACCATGCCAAACGCCAAGTTAATCCCACTATCGCCAATTAAAAGGCCGATTGTCCAAACGTCAGGTTAATCCCACTATCTCCAATTGAAAGGTTGATTGTCCAAACGCCATGTTAATCCCACTATTGCCAATTTAACATAATGTGTTAATTGAAAGGTGGATTGTTTATGGAAGCCTCCAAGAGTTGGTCCACTCGATACCAAGAGTCGGTCCACTAAAGGCCTCCCAAACCTAGCATCCGGCATGCATTGAGTTTAACCATCCATTAGTTTAATGAGTTAATTGAAACACGGGAATGGCTTCAGCGCACCGCACGCTTCACATTCATGTAATGCTGTCCAAAATGACATGTGGTATCCATAGTGATAACCCTTGAAATGCCACCACCATGCTAGTTGAAACACGATCGTGCTTGAGCTGACCTTAGCTCTCCACTATGTCCGGCTACCAGCTATGCGTCGAGCTACAAACCACATCATGTCAAGAACATGTATTACAAAGTTTTATACATTTTAATTTTTCTTAATCAGTTAACTGTCAATCAATGGTTAGAGAAGTAATTTGTTAATCATATTATTAAGTAAATGCTGAAAGAATTAAACAAGGTAATGGAGCATTCGATACCAAAGGAAGTTGTGAGCATTAAATTTCATCCATTGATTAGAGAATCACGACTAAGAATATGCGGTATCTTTAATTATTGGCCATAAGATTAGAATTTTTTAGATTAAAAGGTGATTAATTGTGCCCATTGTCAATGGAGTGTCGCCTTTAAATCAAATATAAAATTTCACATCAATATTCAGAGATCCAAATGTCTCAATAGGACTAAACTCTCCCATACACTAAAAGCGCCATCCACTTAACTTGTTGAAAGTGCCATCCCCTCTTATGGACCTCCAACCTAATCATTTTATGAGACATGGTTTTCTGACCTAAAACTCCTTTTGGTTTTTTACGAGCTTAGATTACTCAAATGTAAACATGTTAAAGATGCAAGACTAGAGGCCTTAAACCCTCTTATGGATCATCAACTAGTCATTTTATGTGGTATAGTTTTTTTGTTGAATGATGGTGATGAATCAATGTGCATTCCATGGATATTTAGTAACAATTTTCCTCTTTTCTACATAGATTTGTTATTTTCCTAAAATATATAAAAATATATTTACTATTTTAATTTTTAAAGAGATTTCAATATTATAATTATATACTAAATTAAAAACAAATATTCAATTGTTTAAAAATGAATATTTGCTATGATTATAAATATTTTGGATTAATGGAATGGACCATAACATTTATAATTCATTATCTGTCGAGAAACACCAAAAATATGTTGAGTTTTGTATTCAAAAATTAACTATACACATATAAATACATTAAACATTTCCTTACAATAGGCACAAGAGAATATCTCAGCCACACACCGAAATATGAGCCAAATTTTTGGAGAGAGCCTTTCATATCCAACTATATATAACAATCACCTAAAAATGAAAAACATACTTCTCACATGAGACAAACTCTACCTTATGTGTAATAAAAAACAACAGTTTTTTTGTATGATCAGATATCACACATTACGTTATGATACAAGTAGGAGTTAATAATTTCAACAATCCACCTTAATGAGTACTTGTCTCAATCTATGTTAGTTTAGGTATTCCATCATCCTCTAGTCCTCAACAACACATTCTCTACCATGAATCGAAGATAGTGCTCATCAACAAATTCTATATTAGGTCCAAACTGGAACTTACATGTTATACATTAATCATGTAGACACCAACAGATTATCAATTTCCATAAAGGAATAACCATCCATTAGAATAGATGGGTACCTAACCATTACAACTATTAGTCTAATACGATTTCCTTCGAGTAAACATGGTCCATTAAAATTCTTGATGAACTCCCCCTTAATGTACATAAACTTTTATTTTATATGCCTAACACACCTCCCAACATCTACAACTAACACAATACACCCATAGAGAATATATCCAACACATGGGCCATTCCTACCATTGTCTAACAACTCCATAATATAAGTTTTTCAGTGTATCGAACAAGTCACCCAAATCACCAAATCATCAAGGACACATGGAAAAGGGGTATGCATGCTTATCCAAGTCTTATAGTGATATTCTCTTTACATGTTACATACAAAGATACATGGGCATACAATTAACATACTATATTGCACAGAGACAACATAGGTACACGATTGGAAATCAATGTCTAGCTACCACTACAACTGTTCTCCAAAGTACCAACTCTAGGTAACATACAAGATCAAAATTTTCAAGGACCAATACATAGAATCTATTCATACCATCCTAGATTTTCTATGAATATATGGTGTGATTCATATTTCCATATGGTCACTACTTGTGAACACAACTTCAAAAATTTGCCTTGTTTATCCATCACTATTTTATCTCCACTATTATCACAAGAATTCTCACCAATGTCCTTTAAACCAAATGATACAAAACATTTTCTACATCTAGAACAACATTTATGTCCTTCTTTTTGCAAACTAATCATTCCACCTTAGAATTAACTCTACAATTTGACACTTGGTTTCCCTAGTGATAAAAATGCAACTGCATTGTACCTTTGACTATCATAATAACCAACAAATGGCTATTTACTATAGAAACTCACTTCTATCTCTAAAATAGATTTTTCAGGCTCCTCCATTTACTTATAGGACATCATCTCAAACAATATGCTAGTTGAGAACCAAGCATACCTTTGGGACAAATTAGACATGGATTGATTGGACCTGGTATTGCTTTGGAACATGTGCCATTGGTTTGACTGGGTTGTGTTGTATGTGTTATGTTGACTCTTGGTGTAGTATGGTTTTAGACCAGAGTGTATGAGTGTTTTGGAGTGCCTATGATGAGTAAAGATTGGGATATTATATTGTGAATTAGTGCATATGAGCTCTTAATGATAAAGCATCCTCGCAGGCCAGGTTGGAATGGTATGGGGTTTAGGACTCCTGAGGAGGGAGGGGACTGGGAGTTGAAATGGGAATGAAGGACATGATATTATGTTCCTAGGTCCCAGATCTTGTTTTCATGGTGTATCCTCGTTCTGAGTGGATGGGAATGAATTCGTAGTGTCCTTGTCCAGAGATAAAGAGATTATTTTCTATTGGAGGTGATTGGTTCATTCTTGCCAGTATCATCTATGCTCACGGTTGCTATGCCATGTAATGTGATGTGGTATGATTTATATAATGGGGATATTGTGTCGTTCTTGGGTTGGAACAGTTCTTGTTTGGGTTGGATTGGGAATGGTGTATTGGTATTGTCCTATGATTCTTTGATCTGGGTTGGTATGTTTCGGATTCGTTAACAGTTATCATTGGAGCTGGCGGGGAGGCTGGGACCCAGGTGAGGTGGGTGGGACAAATGGGGTGTGGATCTGGGGTGTCTGAGGAGACCACAGAGTGAGGACTGGAACCAGGACCTTGGGAGAGACGTGTGATGGACTATGCTGGGTCTAAAGTGGAAGAATCTTGAGGCATTGCGGTGTGTGAGGGTACATGGGTTGTAAGGTTGGTCGGGAGATGAGATTATGTTGGAATTGCTACTGGAGTTTGGTATCTTGGATCGAGAATATCTACATTGTCTATGAGACCTTAGATTGTCAAAGGGATCCTTTTCTCTGGTGGAATCTGGCCTAGCATGGGGTGATTTGTTGTTGAGAGAATTGGAGCAGTGATGTCTATGACTAGGTGAAACATTTGAGGTATGTATAAAGTTGTCGATATATCAAAATATAAGTGTTTTTCTATATTTCTCATGTTTAATGTGTCTATGTTTTCATTTACATGATGTTTTTAATAACATTCTTATGTATCTATGTTATTCCATTAATTCTCATTCACATGACTACCTATGAGATGGATAACATGATATTATGCATATTTATTCATACTCAAGGGTTAATTTTGGTATTAGAGATAAATATGAACTAGGTTGAAAGAATTTTGAAATTTATAGTGTGTACAGAGTATGAATTGTCGTGATGTTGCTAAACATGTATCTAGGTACATTAAAAGGGCCTAACATCAACCGATTATAAATGTAAGCAATTGGTCGTCCTGGACATATTTCCATCTATTAGGACATGGTGTAATATGGTTCCCATAGTTCTCTAGGAGAATAGTCTTGATATAGGATGTATCTAGTTAATGTGCAATTCTTTATACCTCTGAATGAGGGACCTATGCAAAAGAATAATCAAATAATGAACAAATCAAGACTGGAAATGAAGAGAATGGAAACTATGGCTATATTTTCCTTCAGATATGGGTTAGATAAGACTCAAGAATGAATTTCATCTGACTATTACCATAGGTCTAAAGATATAAACAAAGAATAATGTCATGTAGAAATAAATATTCACTAACTGATGCCATGTCAACATGATGTACTAATTCTTGTGAATATTAGATTCCCCTCATTGATTCATGGATCGATCCTCAGTGAGATGGAAACTCGGATCGTCATTCCAATGTTTGGATGAAAGGATATGTTCCTCTTTCATGGATTCAGGATTCAATATCCATGAAGCTTATATTATGTTATATTTTCCTAATCGCCTATCGTTTCTTATTTAGATCCCACATTCATGCACAATATAATATTCTCCTCCCTCTAGGAGATCGATGCAGAATAGATATCACACAAATCCTCCACATATAAAGAAACACATTTTTTTCTCTTTTAGAAATAAGAAGAAAGCACACTTATCGTTTCTTATTTAGATCCCACATTCATGCACAATATAATATTCTCCTCCCTCTAGGAGATCGATGCAGAATAGATATCACACAAATCCTCCACATATCAAGCAACACAATTTTTCTCTTTTAGAAATAAGAAGCAAGCACACTACAAAGACACCATATCACTACGGAGGAACATATTCTACAACATACAAGCACTTAAAAACACACAAGATAATCTCTGTATGCTAATCATATATATACAAAGGATTAGAAACATTGAAATTCCTTGATCATGGACCTCTGATGAGAGATTCAAGAATTTACCACCTCTAATACTATCTATACAAATGGGAGAGTATACTTGGTTTTCACATAAAAAATTGGTATTGAGTGATATATTCAAAAAATAATTGTACACCTATAAATACATCAAATGTTTTCTTAAGATAAACACACTATATTAGCACATTGACAAACTATTGACAAAGTATCTCAACCACACACTAGAATAGAAGACAAGTAGTTGGAGAGAATATCTCATATCCAACTATATTTAAAACCTCCTTAAACTTAGAAACAAACTTATCTTTTAGAGACAAATTCTACATTATAATTACCAATATGATAACAAACCACATTCTTCTCGTATGATAAATTATCACACAATAAGATATAAGAAAATAAAAAGTTAATTATTTGAACAAAATTATACACTACAACAGAAGAGACAATTAGTGCCTAAAATAACGCCATAATTTAGTATATTTCAGTTCTTGAATTGGACACCTTTTCCGATGCAAAACAGGGCGCAATCTTGATGTTTTATAATTGCGCCATAGTAAAATAGTATTGATACATGATGTATCCTAGTTAATATT
>SNQJ01S0300426.1:0-10368 GCA_010110895.2 Picea sitchensis
AAGGCCTTGGCTATGCACATCAAGGATATTGTATCTTTTAAGATTTTTCCTATCAAATATATTTTCATTGTAGATAATATTATAATAGTCCAAGAAGGTGTGGAATAATTCAAATGACTCAACTTTGATGCCCTTTGATGTAAATCTTGTAACATTGTTGAATGACTCTTCTCTGTGACCGTTCTTTGGATGTTTCTTCCTACCAACACTCAGCTAAGAGGATTTTGAATATTTCTTTCTACTGATGCTAGGGTAGGATTAGAGGCTTTTGTTTATCCATTCATAAATTGCTATACGTCCTTTCATGTGAGCACCTTTGGATCCATATCTTTTAATGTTAAGGCATCATTGACCATGCATTATATCATATCCCATAGCATAATCCAATGTTGTGTTAAAGTTATAGAATAATCCAATGTCATGTTAAAGTTATTTTCCCAAGTATTAGACAAGAGAATTGGTAAATAAGAGAATGGATACTTACAAATCACTCTTTCAGAAATTACAAAGTAACTACACTCATTGTGAAACTTAACCAAAATATCCAATAATTTCCTTGAAGCTGACACTCTTTTCTACTCCTTCCCATGCCAAGTTTTGAAACATGACCAATTAATGGTGAAGAGGTAAATGTTAAAACTTAGGTAACCTTGTTTGGATTTGCAAAGTTATAATCGTGGATGGGTGTATATCAACCACTTTGACTTAAATGTGGTTGTTTCTAGTAACAATCACATAGGATATGTTAGGGATGTGTTAGTTGACATATATCAACAACTTTTACTTAAATGTGATTGTTAAGTAATCATAATCTTACCAAAAAGTCTCACAACCATTTTTACTTAAATATGGTTGTTTCTAGTCACATCAAGGTTATTTTTTGATAGATATAAGTTACTTAAGAAAATGTGTTAAATATTCATAATCTACCTTTCTTGCTTAATGTGCTTTTGGGTGTTTAAGTGCTTAGTGTTTACCTACAAGTATTGGATTTTCAAAAGTTAAGTAACCGATACGGCTATAACCACTTTTACTTAAATGTGACAATAACATAAGATATTTCACACATGTTTTGATTTGACTATATGAACCACTTTTATTTAAATTTGACTATTGCCAATCATAATCTTCCAAAAAAATCTAGCATCAACATTTCTTTTTGGTAAATATCAATTGTTAGAGATAATGCTTACATTATTGTTGTGTACTAAGTTTGGGAATTGGTTTGGGTTTGTTGGAGGACGTTGAGAGATTCTCTCAATGTCTCTCAATAAGATTAGAATAAGTTAGATCTAACAACACTTAAATAAGTGTATGGTATCCGAAAGTGCGATAGTGAAATATACAATTCTATTTTCTGTGTGTATTTTATTCATCTCTACAATCTCCACCCTATGTTGGTATTAGAGTGGGAATGGGCTTAGCTCCTTCACAGGAGAGACATGGAAAATGAGATTATGTGATGTAACTTCTGTAGATTAGCGTAGAAGGTTAGAGTAGATTAGTTTCTTTGTGAGTTTTCTGTGTTCTCTGAGTGCTTGTTGGAGTGAATTTTTTATTTGAAGTAATGTAGAATTAAATTGTGTGGAAAATAACCATTCTACTTTGTGTTGTGACTGTTTAAAGTCAAAGAGAAGAGGAAATCCTTTGGAATTGTCGCAATGTCAAGGAATTGATCCATCACGTTGAAATCAAGCCACTACCAGCTAAGAGATGAATCATCAATGTGTACAGGAGTTGTTGTAGCCGTCATTCATAGGAAGGTCAACGGGCTACCTAGAAGTACACATCGACACCACCGCTAAGAAGGAGCCAACAATTGGTGTATTTGTTGTTATGTGAACGTCCTCTGAGATTCGATCTAACCATTGATCGATCATCTGTCTTCACAAATATGGTTTGTGGATCTGATCTCGCATTGGGAGAGTGGAAAACAAAGTGGGATCATGAATGATGCCTCATCTTCATGACACAAATGTTCTTGTTTGGCATGAAACCCTCATAGTCCCGAACACTTTCTCTTGCGATTACAATTATTATCTCTTTGATGACCAAAAAAACGTTCTCAGATCGGAAACCGACAAACACCATGCATTTTCTCTCCCTCACGGCCTCCCCGATGAAGCCGCAGTCAAACTTTACTATCTTTAGGACAATATGTTGATCATGATCATGACATTCCTGTTGTTTCTTCTCTCCGGAGAGAACGAAATCTTGTTAAAGGGGTAAAAGTTTTATTCCAGGAAAAGTTAATTAATGGAATAGGTCAAGATGTAGACAAAACCAGTATTGTTTGTTGATTTTGATTCCTTAGGAAGAGCCACCCTAAAGAGTCATCCCTTTCATTTCTACTTACATATATATCTATTTTGTGTGGTGTGCAAGTAAGTGTGGTAAAGAAAGAAGGACTCTTGTCGCTGGATATAAATCAGAAGTCCCAAATAAGAACACCTGTTCTTATGTTCATAAGTCACCTTGTATGATTGAATGTTGAGGACATTTTGTATCTAAACTGATTTTCTTGAAACCGACCGCTGGTTAGATTCGATTATCTTCCCCGATGATGTGTCTTTACTTTCTCACCATGCCAGAGTACCCCATGAAGTATTTTACACCCTAGAAATATGTACACTCTCTTACGTGGGAAGTGCAGGGTACCTCTCATGGTCCTGGGGCCTATCCTACTGGGGTCCGGGGCGTCGCCCCCAAATCGTGGGGTTCAAGGGTGAACCTCCAAGAAAAAATTTCCTTGTGTGCATATTGTAATTTCATAAATCCGACCGCTTCATTATAAGGTCGCTGTGATCTAATCCAGAGATTATGTTAGGTTTTTTTCCCAGATCTAATAAACTTCTTATGAGGGAAATGTATTGCAATCCATGGATGATGGTGAATATTGTATCTTCGAGAGGAGACTTTGAGAAAGAAGAGGAAGTTACAATGGGTTTCCACAGAGGTTGTATCCCTTCATTTGCCGGATAATAATAAAGGAAGGACCCCGACAATTTCTCCGTGGACATAGCCCATATCGGATGAACCACATAAACTGTCACTCTTGTATTGTGTGCCTTCTTTGTTTTGTTTCGTGATTTGTTTTATTTTATTTTCAAGGTCCCATTTTTCTAACATTTGGTATCGTATATACATGCACTACAGAAAGAGGGTTCCCGGTTTGAGTGGGAGCAATGCTGAAGATGGAAAGTTTAGGGTCATAAAATTTAACGACCAAAAATACCGCCATGGAAGATGCGATGGAAGACTATTTATATCAAGGATCTATTCCTACCATCGAACGGAGTAGCAAAGAAGCTAGCTGATGAAGAATGGAGATTCTTGATAGAAAGGCTCTAAGAACAATATGGCTATTTGAAATACCATCATCTGCGGGCTTCTCATTTCGGAAGAAAAGACAACGAAGGGTTTGATGACACGCTTGGCCAAATTGTATGAAAACCATCATACAAATAAGGTATTTCTAATGAAAAGATTATTTAATATGAATATGTCAAGGTGGGTTCATTGCGATCATTTAAAATGAATTTAATACGGTTAATAATCAACTAAGTTCCATAAAAGTGGATTCCTTTGGATGATGAGGTTAGGGCTCTTCTAATCTTTGCTCATTGCCGTAAAGATGAATGGCTTGGTCATGGTTGTAAGTAACTCGTCTCTAATTCAAATAATTTAAAATTTGATGATGTTGAAGCTGGTGTTATCCTAGTGAGGAAATGCGACGTAAAGGCATAGGTGAGACATTAGGAAATGCTTTGAACATGGAGAAAAGGGGAAGAAAAAAGGACAGAGGAAAGGGATTAGGGAACCAAAAGAATTCTAAGAAGGGCAGGTCTAAATCCGCACTTGAAAGATGTGAGTGTTGGAATCAGGAGAAAAAAAGGAAACCAAAGAAAGACCACAAACTCAAAGAAAAAAACAAAGAGATGGACGAAAGAAATCGCATAAAATGTAACAGTGATGTGTTGGCAATATGCTTTGATTCTTCACTCAGAGATACTGAGTCTTGGGTAGTAGATTGTGAGCTTCATTTCATGCCACACCCTATAGGAAACATTTTCCAGATTATATTCAAGGTGATTTTGACGTGTTCATTTGGGTGATGATAAACCATGCAAAATTGTTGGAATGGGAGCGTAAAATAAACAACGAAATGGAAACCATCATTGTTGAAAGAGGTAAAACATTCTTAGATTTATGCAAAATATAATTTCAACTAGTCATTTGGCAAGTGAAGGTTGTACATCCACATTTACGATAAGACGTGGGAAGGTCACCAGGATCATCGTGATAGCTGAATGAGAGAAGTTAGTTACATTGTATCTATGTACCGGTAATACTAACTCTTCTCTATATCTTTAGCTTCTATAGTAGTGGGATAGCACTATGGCATCATAGGTCGGGACACACATGAGTGAGAAGGGTATGCATCCTTCACAAAATAATTTTTTGTCGCATCTTAAACAAATTGATTTGGACTTCGTGGAGCATTGTGTTTATGGAAAACAAAAGAGAGCTTCCATTTCTCAGAGTCTAAAAGAAAAGAAGAATGAAAGGTTAGAGCTTGTGCATACAGACATATGGAGACCAGCCTCAGTTATCATCTATTGGTGGCTCTCATTATGTTACTTTTATTGATGATGCAACTAGAAAAACTTGGGTTTATTGCATCTCAATAAAAATCATGTTTTGATACTTTTAAGAAAATGGAAAGTTTTAGCTGAGAATGAGACAGGAAAAAAAAAAAAAAAAAAAAAAAAAAAAAAAATGGAGGTGAATACTACAACAATGAGTTTGATGATCGCTCATACCATGGGATTCATAGAGAGAATACAGTTCCATGAACACCACAAGAAAAATGGTGTGTCGGAAAGGATGAATAGGATTGAATCATGGAGCATGCAAAGTGTATGAGATTGCAGGCCGGTTTCTTTCCCCACATGCTATAAGGCATGGATGTGATACCGTTTTTACTTAATAAACAAAGGACCTTCTGCTCTTTGGATGGTAGAATTCCGTAGGAGGAATGGACAGGAAAAAAAGGTAACCATTCTTTTGAAAACTTTCTATTGTGAAGCATTTGTCCATATTGATAAAGAAAAAATAACAAAGTTTGAGGCAAAATCCAAGAAAATGTACCTTTATTGGATATGGTGTTAATGGGATTTTGGTTATCACATGGGATTAAGTGAAAAATAACAAAATCATTAGGAGTAGAGATGTCATATTCAATGAGAATGAGGTACAAAGATTAGCTGCGGTGGAAAGAAACAGGAAACGTAAAAACAAGAATACACAGCATTTGGATGAGATCAATTAAAAGGAAATCTTAAAGGAACCGAAAATCAAAATGTACAACAAATAGAGTTAAAACAAAATTTCAAACACCGGTAAGTGTTGTTAGAAGATCTACCGTGTTGGCATACCCTGAACGATACTCCTTCATTATATTATTTATTGTTGACCTGATTCTAGTGAACCGCACGTTATGAAGAGGAAATGTATGTAGACACCAAAAATAAGTGGGAGCATGAAAGAGGGCGGATCTGCGAAAATAACCTAAACTTGGGACTTGGTCTGCTTGCCTCAAGGAAAAAGAGCATTGCGGTAATAAATGGCTTTACAAGTTGAAGGAAGAAGATGAGGAGAAAACGATACAAGGCTAGACTTGTTGTAAAGGGGTTTGCACAAAAGAAAGGTATAGATTATGATGAAATATTTTCCCTGGTTGTTAAAATGACTTCAATTATAACTATTTTAAGTCTTGTAGCGCAGAAGATTGTTAGGATCCTACGGAGCAATAAAATAAAAACAAATGCGTAAACAAAACAATAAGACACACAATACAAGAGAGACACAGATTTACTGCGAGCCCACCCAAGGGAGGAGGAATGGACGAGGAGGAGAGTGGAATGGATGGATGGATGGTGGAAGGACGGATGGATGGAGGACGGATGGATGGACGGACGGATGGAGGACGGAAGGAATGGATGGATGGATGGAATGGACGGACGATGGAGGAATGGATGGACGGATGGATGGATGGCCCGAGGACGGATGGAGGATGGATGGATGGATGGAGGGATGGATGGATGGAGGAGGAAGGACGGATGGAGGATGGATGGATGGAGGATGGATGGAAAGAGGATGGATGATGGAAGGATGGACTGGACGGAATGGAGAATGGATGGAAGGATGGAAATGATGGACAGGAAGGAATGGAGGAGGATGGAGGAAGGAATGGATGGATGGATGGACAGGAATGGATGGATGGACGGATGGATGGACGTGGGACGGATGATGGATGGAGGATGGAGGAAGATGGAAGGAGGAGGATGGATGGCGGAGGATGGATGGAATGGATGGAAGGAATGGATGGATGGATGGATGGAAATGGATGGAATGGAAGGAGGAAGGATGGAAGGAATGGACGTGATCAAAGTCCACTTTTACGTAACTTAGTTGATTAGTAACCGTATTAAAAATCATTTAAATGATCTCTGGCAATCGTAATCTACCTTTCCGACATCTTCATATTAAATAATCTCTTTCATTAGAAATACCTTATTCGATGCCCAGGGTTTTTCATACAATTTGCCAGCGATCCATCAAATAATAAATACTTCGCTGTCTTTCTTTCAAATATTGTGCCACCGATGTCGCTGTGTCACCAGATCGCCTTGTGCCTTTCCGTCAAGAATATCCCATTCTTCATCCTTCATGGTCAGCCGGCTTCTTTGTTACTCCACTCAATGGTGGTGGAATAGATCCTTCCGATATAAACAGTCTTCCATCTCAGATCTTCCATAATTGGTAGTTTTGGCCGCTAAATTTCGACCCTAAACTTTCCATCTTCCCATATCGGGTTCCCACTTGAAACTACCGGAACCCTCGAAGCTACCCACGCCTCGGGATACCAGCTTGTTAGAAAAATGGGACCACGGAGAAATAAAATAAAACAAATGCGTAAACAAAACATTTAAGACACACAATGGCCAAGAGAGACACACATTTACTTGGTTCAACGGCAGGGCTACGGCCCACTGGGAGAAATTTCCAGGTCCTCCTTTATTATTATCCAACAAAATGAAGGGATAAAACCTAATAAAAACCATTGTAACTTCCTCTCTTTCTCTCACAGCCTCCTCTCTCGTAATACAATATTCACCCTCATACATAGTCGCTAATATATTTCCCCATAAAAGAGGGTTGCCTTCTAGGAAACCTAACATAATCTCTACTGTTAGATCTCAGACCTTATAATGAACTAGCCTAGGATTTACAATGAAATTACAATATACCTCTTTATAAGGCATTTTATTGGCTTCATCAACCCCTCGCTTGCACTGGCATTCCTCTGACTCCCCTGAAGAGTGTACACACTGGGTGTAAATACTTCATGGGTATGACACGAAAGCAAAGAACCTTCCTCGCAGATCGTGAAGTTAATCAGGATCCATAACCAACAAAGATTTGCATCTTGAATGCTTAGATGTAAAACAACTTTTCTCCATGGGGATTTGAGGAAGAGATTTATATGCAAAGAGCCAATGTGGGTATGAGGTCAAAGGAAGGATAATTTGGTATGCAGGTTGAAGAAGAGCTTGTATGGTCAGCAAGCTCCAAGGCGTTGGTATTTGAAGTTTGGATGTGCTTATGATAGAACATGGTTATAGAAGATGTCATTCTGAACACCGTGTGTCTATTTTAAAAATCTAGAAAATGGAAGCTATGTTATCTTGCTATTGTATGTGATGACATGCTTGTTGCAAGGTCTTAATATGCGTGATATAAATGTGCTCATGAAGAAAATAGCCAATTCATTTTCGATGAAAGATTTGGGTGTCAGAACGAAAACTTTGGCATGAGAATAACAAGAGATAGAAAATATCGCAAATTGACATCGGCTCCTCGTGGTGAATACACGAGAAGGTGTTGGACGAGGTTTAGAATGCACGAAAACCACTAGTACACCTTACGCCCATTCTAAATTAACTAAGGAAATGTGTCCAAGACACAAGAGGGAGATAATGCCACGTCCAAAGGTCCCATATTTATCGCTACTATGCCTTTGATGTCCGCAATGGTTTGCAATTAAGACCGCATATTGTACATGCAAGGGAGTTGTGAGGAAGGTATATGAACAATCCAGTAAAGAACATTGGGAGGCGCGAAAGTGGATTTATTTGAGAGGTACATCATCACATGCATTATGTTTTGGAGGTTCTACACTTTTCTGGCTGTGGATATGTTGATTCAGATGTATGGCGGTGTGATAAAGATGCCAGGAGGAGCACCATTGTATGTTTTTTACTATAGGTAGAACAACAACAAGTTGGATTTCGAATCAAGAAAAGGTTGTTGCACTTCAACAACAAAGCGCGTAGTATGTTGCTACTATAGAGGCCGGTAAAGAGATGATTTGTTTACAAAGGTTTATGGAGGAATTGGGAAAGAAGAAGGAGAACAACAGGTTGTACCGTGAAAGTGAGTTATTCAATCTTTGAAAATAACTCAGCCTTTCATTCAAAGACCAAGCATATACAGCTGAGGTACCATCTTTATATGATCCACCTTGGAAGATGGACAATTGAAGATGTAAAAGATACACGCCAAATGTAATCCTACGTATTACGTTAACAAAAGGGAGTAATCGTGGAGACACTGAAGTTCTTGCTCGGGCTTCAAATTGGTTCTCAAGAATGAAGATGAAGATGAGAAATTTTCCAAGTCCAAGAAGGTTCGTGAGTCCAAAGATATACAACAATGGTGGAGTTGTTGAGACTGCCTATGGGAGATCATATTGTGGAGCTGATTATCTTCTTGATTTATAGGCCTACTTTTCAGCTATGTTTGCACCCCATGCATATATTTACACCTCTAGAAGTATGTACACTCTTTTCCATCGGAGTGTATTGGGGGTACTTCAAGGTCCCAACTGGGGGCCAAGTTGGGTTCGGTGGCAAAGCCCCTGAAGCAAAAATTTCTTGGTAAAAGTATATTGTAATTTCATTGTAACTGAGCGCTCATTATAAGGTCGTGATCTAACGATATAGAGATTATGTTAGGTTTTTTCCTTAGAAGGCAACCCTTTTTATGAGGAAAAACGTATTGTAGCAAGGGATGATGGTGAATATTGTATTATGAGAGAGGAGACTTAAGAGAAAGAAGAGGAAGTTACAAATCGTGTTTTGTTTGTAGGTTGTATCCCCTCATTTGCCGGATAATAATAAAAGGAAGGACTGGCAATTCCTTTGCGGACGTAGTCCACACTCGGTGAACCACATAAATCAGCGTCTCTCTTTGTATTGTGTGTCTTCCGTGTTTTTTTTTTGCATTGTTTTATTTTTATTGTTCAAGAATCTTGTTTTTCTAACACCCATTTAATATCGAAGAAAATATCCAGATAGAGGTATGTCCATATAGATGCCTGGCATTACTTGACAACTTTCATGATATTCCCATTGAGCCGTAGTTTGTCATTGTCTATTGTACAAGTTCATCAATGATGGTCATAAGCGTTTGTACTTTAAATGTGTCTAGTGGAAAGCTCGAAGTTGAGGTGAAGAAAGAGCGTAAACCATGAGATTACATAGCGGGCTTCATGCCAATGAAGACGAGTCAGACAATGATAAATATTATAACTTGTGATTAGAATTTTTGAATGTAAGCATTAAAGGGGGGTGTTAGAGATAATGCTTACATTAGTGTTGTGTACTAAGTTTGGGAATTGGTTTGGGTTTGTTGGAGGATGTTGAGAGATTCTCTCAATCTCTCTCACTAAGATTAGAATAAGTTAAATCTAACAATACTTATTTGAATGTGATGTATCTGAATACAATAGTAAAATATACAATTCTATTTTATGTGTGTATTTTGTGTATCTCTCCAATCTCCAATTCTATGTTCAATGACTTAAGATAATGTGCTAAATATTCACCATTTAAAAAAAAAAAAAAAAAGGTTAATCGCAGTTACATCCACATTATTTTCATAATCTAAAAACCAAAAAAAAAACTTACATGAGCCCCAATTCCTTCTTCCTCGGACACAAAGTGATTGAGTCGCTCAAGAGGCAAGCAGTAGGGCAAGGCAAGTACTCAACCTTTGAAGTTCTGTCGGCCTTTTTGTGGCGTTTGAGAACAAAGGCTGTGCCACTGCCCGCGGCGCAGGAAGTTCGGCTCATATTCACGGTGAATGCCCACACGAAATCTGACCCGCCGCTTCCTGAAGGGTTCTACGGGAATGGCATAAGCCTTGCATGCGCGAGGACAACCGCAGATGAGCTGGCTAACAAACCACCATCTTTCGCTCTGAAATTGATAAACGAAGCGAAAATGGCTGTGAACGACGAGT
>SNQJ01S0300428.1:0-10368 GCA_010110895.2 Picea sitchensis
CAAATCCCTAATTTTGCCTATGACTAATAATTGAAAACCATCTCTAAACTGTTGTAGCATGCCCAATTGGTTAATGAAATTCGTGGGTACCTGTAAATAGGAAAAAAAATATAGAAGTTAAGATAATGTTTATTGATAAAATTAGCAAAAAACTAATTCTGGCGATTCTGTAGCTGATCTATTTTGAAAACAAAATCAATTTTAATCAATCCAAATCTAATAGAATTATACTCAAACTTTTAAACAAATATTTGATCACTAAATCAACACACAACAAATCACTTATGTCAGAGGTAGCCAAATCTATTTGCCAATTTTGAACAGACAGAAAGCATAATTGGAACAATCAAATAATAACAGAGATAGATATGCTCTGTTTAATTTATTTTCACTAATTCGGGTATACAACATTGTTTTGGATAATTGAACAGAAATGAAATCATTTTTTAACCAATCAACACCAACCGCTTCTGTTGCTTCAGCTATCAACAAAATCATTTTAAAAGCTATGTTCTATTTAAGGAAACAAATCCTTTATGCAGGTTGAATGCAGTCATAATCCAAATGAAAACATTTATCCAAAATTAAACAGAATCATATCTGGCAAATTGAAATCAATAGAATCTATTAAAAACAAACAGGATTAATCTAAAACAAACCCCAATCGACTATATTAATTCAAACGAACAGAATTGCTTCAAAGCGAACCAAACTGAATCAGAATAAATCAATCTTTTATACTAAACTGAGAATACTAAAATCTCATTAACTAAATCATAGCTGTGTCCGAATTTAGCGCATGAATTCCCCACTCATGATTCATAACGAAATTGTTTTGGTAAAATGAAATCCACAAAATCATTCTGAATCAAAACGAACAGAGCTATTGAAAGCAAATCCAACCAATTATATTAATCCAAGCAAAAGAAGAAATGATGTTGAAATACATACTTGGGAAGAAAGAAAATGCTTCTTCTGACAGACTGCTTGATGAATCTGTGGATTGATCAAGGGTTTCAATAGGAAGTTGAGGCATAAGGCTGGATGGGAAGAAGGGGTTTTGAAGCACAGGTCTGGAGAAGTGATAAGCATTCTGGAAAATGCACACAGACCCAAAACGCATGTTCCAGCCACTGAAAATTGACCTATAAAACAAGAGCTGGATCTCTGTAGTAACTCACTTTCTGAGGAAATTGCCCATGTTGAAGGTAAAGGGGCTAAAAACGGTTCTGGGTTTTCAACGGTTTGTCCTAATTCAAAACTGTTTGCCCAACATGCCTCATGCAAAAACGTGATTCTGGGGGCAATTACGAGGGCAATTTTAAACAATCTTCTCTGGCAAGAATGAAACCAAAACCGACTCTGAACACCATGGGGGTTCAATTTTCCCTTTAGGAGAGAACATATAATGGACAGGGGTTTGGGTAGGGTTTGGACTCTTTGCCCCAAAATCAACAGAGGTAACCTGGTAAGGAGGCAGGCATTAATGCCAAAGTATGTGAGGGTAGTGGAGTTATTCACTACCATGCATAATAATTATGGTCAATAGTACCATCACCGACGTTCATAGCTGTTATACCCACTATAGCATAGTTTAAAACTCATGTCATTTTCTCAACCAATGGAATGATGGTAAGTGTATAAACAAACGTGTCCAATCAACGTTATACCAAAGTTTCAAGCCATCAATCACACAAATTGAAACCAATACCAATGTTTTAACCATGTGGCAATGTATTGTAACAATTCATGTCAAGAGTTTAACCTATGCACCAATGCAGTTTTGATCTAGGTGTAATATCAAATGAAATGCATCAAAGGTTTAACCATGCGCCAATGTATTGTAACATATAATCAACATGCCAATAGTTATGAAAAGAGGAACATAGGTATCATATTAAAAGATAATTATGAAGGATTTTACCACAACAACTATGTATCCTTTATGAAAATGCTGGTCAAATAGATCAAACCAAAGAAAATATAAATCCAATACCAATGCATAACACCTTCAATGAAACAAAGTCACACAATCAATCCGAGAATGGCCAACGAGTACATATCAAAAAGGCTTTACCAATTGCGTAATGATAAGTGAAAAGTAAGCGCAATGGGCATATCATCAAGAAGGACAACAAACAATGATTTTAATGCGACTTTGAAAGACTAAGTTTTCACGCTCACAGTCATGAAAACAAAACGAAGGTAGATGTGCAAGTGTCGTAACAACTAAAAGTGTCATTATTTGAAAGTTGTGACGCAAAATTGATGTTTGCAAAACATTGGTGTAGGCAGCTTATAAGGACAGTATGAAAATGCGAATTGGCTGCCAACAGGTACCTAGGATAGACATCGGGCCATGCTTTGCAGAGTATACTTGGAGGGTACTTCCATGTTCGATTTGCACTTGCACCGGTAAGTTGCTCTAGTGTTGGTTGTTGTAACTATTCTTCCAATTAATTTAGTGTTTTCCTATCTTATCTTCTAGGGATTTTTTTAGTGTGTGTTACTTTCAAACATTTAGACTACCTTAGAGTGTCTTTGATCCTCTCACACAGTGGAGGATCATGAGCTCCGCCGGTCACGAAGGCTTCTTGGCCTACCGCCAGTTACACTGGAGCCACCCCTGACACCACTAAGGTGAAAGCTAGACCAACAAGTGTCTTTTGAAGCAACTGGGTCACAAGAAATTGTACCCGACCAACATCCAAAGGAATCAACCATTTTAGACCTTGGAGCGTAAGCTTTGGGTTTGGTCAAAACCTCCACCATTGATGTTTCGGCACCTACCATCGTACCAATTCATCCTTACAAGTGCCAAACAGTGTCACACAGAGCAATGGAAACAAATGTTGTTACTCCTTCTGGGAACTCTTCAATTCCCACTATGGTTGTCACCACAGGAGAGTTTTCACCTCCCAACCCACCATCACTGGTCCAAGCCACTATGGTCTCGACTGCAAATAGATCACACAGTGGTCTGATCCCGTCTTTGGTGGTGGTCAAAACCCCTTTTACACCAAGTGTGACAGGCTCTCCGTTCTCATACGGGATGCCTAGTTCAAGTACAAGTCATGTACTTTTCTACTCCACTTTACAGACTTCAGGTATGGGGACAGGGAGCTCTAGCGCTCCTCTGCAAGGTCACATGGGGGGGCACTCCTACTCCTTTTAATGCTTTTCATTATGGAGGAGGTCACATACCTCCTTCGTCCCCTTCATTCGGTGACTTGCATCAGCAATCCGTCGAGCACCCTACACACAATAGTTTATTTGGAGCGGGGAGTCAAGGAAAACCTTCGCATAATATGTTGGTAGGGTCGACATCATTTTCTTTGATAGAAACATTTGGTAACAACACCTTCTCATCAACCGCCTTCTCGACTAGGGGCAATCCCATTTTTGGAAAATCAATTCCTATGCTGGATACTATTCCTGCACAGGGGGAAAATCTAGGAACTTCTTACGCACCAGGACCTTGGAATTCTTGGCAGGGATTCGTTCCCTCATCCGGAATGCCTATCTGGGGTAATTCTTCCCACAATCAATGGAACCCCAGACAAACTACTATGCCCATACCCACGGGACCGACATGGGGCAACCCTTCCCAGAGTCCTTCGAATATAATGCATGCCCAACTATCTATGTCCTATTTTGAAAATCAGCCGACAATGTCTCCACATACACAAAATCCATACGCTGGACAGGGCCATGGTTTCTACCAGAACCCGGGCCAGCATCCAAACTTTTCCTGGCAACCTGGTGCTAGTCAAACTCCAGGCCCCTTTTTCCCAAGTTATCACCAACAAACCAAACTACCCTTCCTGGCGACTTTGCACTTGCCAGATTTGACAAGGTTGTTGAATGACCCTATTTGTCACGATCCGCATTGGCCTCCTATGCCGACGAAGTTGCCTTCGAACATTCCAAATTTCGAAGCCAAGCCTAACCAAGATCCAGGAGATCATGTGACTACCTTCCACCTTTGGTGCTCATCTAACTTGTTGAAAGATGACTCCGTACAGTTCTGATTGTTTCAATGTACTCTCATTTGGAGTGCCGCAAAATGGTACATTGAGCTTGATCGCTCAAGATACTCTTCCTTTAGCAAGTTGGCAATGGCTTTTCTAAACCATTTCTAGTTACCTGTGAGATACGACGTTGGCACAGAGCTGCTGGCCAATTTTGAACAGATGACAGTAGACCATATCTCTGATCACATCCGAGAATTGAGATGCCGAAAGAGTTTAATTAAGGTACCAGTCCCACTAGCATTCCTTCTTGAGTGGTTCCTTAAGTCTTTGGTCCCACAGTTGTCCAAAGACATCGCAACGTCGGGAGTATTTTGCGAAGAAGACCCCATCATGAGAGCTCAACAATTTGAGCTCATCTATTCTTAGTCTGGTTTATTATACAATATATTGCCAGATGCACCACACTCAATACTGGATAAAACTAGACAGAGAGTTGGACCACATGCCGATGGTATTGTTGGTTCAACACAAACAAAGCTCGCTAAGCAATTGACGAAGTAGTTGCAGCAATTATCTATACAAAACAAAGCAGCCAGCCAAACTACTACTTTGGCTGCTCCCCCTACCAAAACGTCAAAGGTACACATAGTGCAATCAACTAACCCAAAGGCCAACTAGTAGCCTGAAGGAAAAAAAAAACAATGAAAGAAGGGTAAGGGGGATAAAAAACACACCGATAATGTTGGCAGGGACAACACTCAGAAACGGAAGGCAAGGTATCCATACAACTTGTGCACGGAAGACCACTCGACCCATGTATGTCCCCAGCTTGAAGAAGCCCAAAAGTTTGTGACACAGCAATAGCCTGATGTGTTGACCAATCCATTTCAACATGAGAAAAATCTAACCCAAGCCTCTGTAGGCACGGAAGTGGGCAGCCAATAACCCTCTCCATCTTCGAACAACCCCTCATCCACAAATGTATATATGGTGAAGAGTGATGCTTTTATATCGACTAGAGCGCATGACTATAGTAAACCAAGCACTTATGAGAAGGGTAAAGAAGTTGAACTCCCATCTCTTCCTCTACAGATTGAGAAGATGTTGGGAGAAACAATGACACACATTCCCAAAGGCGCATTCAAAAAAGATTCTCATAACCCAAATGCAAGGGCCGCCCAGAACTACTCTGTGGTGGAAGATTTATCACAAACCCCTTGTGCAATGTCCACTTTGGAGGTCCTCCAAAGATGCCCTTCCCATAGGAAAGCCTTATTAACCGCTTTAGGATCTATCGAGACTTGTAATCCAGGTACAATCATGCTGGATACAACTGAATTAAAACCTCATCTACCTTACCACATAGCGTTTCAAATAGTAGTGGCTTATCCCATGAAAACTTTTACTCAGAATATCTTCCGCATGGTGGTTGATGAGGGCGCCTCGACATGCATTATGTCGTTGGCATGTTGGAAGGCCATTGGCCAGACCGTTTTGTCTCTGTCACCTACTCTCCTCACCACTTTTGATGGTCATTCGTTTCGACCACATGGTATCCTTCCTTCTTTTTCCATGCAGTTAGGAGGGAAGACCGTGTGTGTCGAAGTAGAGGTATTTGATGCTCCCCTCGACTATAATCTCTTGTTAGGAAGGATTTGGACTTATGACATGCACACAGTGGTTGCTACAGTTTTCTGGGTCTTGTTGTTTCCACACGAGGGCTGGATAGTGACCATAGATCAATTGTCTTTCTCCAGACCTGACCCTGCATTGGGGGCATCCACGGTCCTGATGATTGATAATCCTCAACCATGTGTCATCAAGGTCAAGGTTGGTTTTTGACCATCATTGATGGGTACCTTCGATTACCCACCCCCTCAAGGTGATCTCAAGTTTATATCCAATCACCATAAGGTTGAGATTTTTCAAGTTTCGTCATTCCGCACGACTTACTTCGACGATTCGTGGATACTTTCTTCCCCATCGACCACGATGGATGGGATAGGGCACCCAGGCATGTCCATGGCCTTGTCCACAGCTAAAGTAGCATACTCTTTAGTCCAACAAGCTTCAGCTAACACTGATCCAACTCCCGCACAAGAGTTCGATCCACTTCTAGAGCCTATTTGGGCTTAGGGTTCTCTTGCTGGCACCAATTCATTAGACTTGGTCTTGCCCTCTGATGAAGCAATAATTGAAGTAGTGACTCATCTAGACAAACCCTGGGAGGATATTCATCAGAGATCATACTTCCTCCCAGAATTAAGTTGAATCGAAGCAGGAGAATTCACCATGACTATGACGGGAGATCGGTCTTGTCCTATTAATATCTTAGCTAACTACAAAGTTTATGCTGAGGGTAATATGGAAACCATCATTGAAACCATACCGATCAATATCTCCTGAAACCATGGCGTCATGGAGAATTTTTTCATCAGAGATGACTGCTCCCCCCAGGAGATTCAAATCTACACAGATCTTTTCAAAGAATTTCACAATGTTTTTGCTTGGTCTTATGAGGAAATGCCAGGCATCGATCCAAAAATAGTTGAACATGAAATAACAATGTATCCTGATGCCAAGTTGGTTCAGAAAAATCTTCTTCCAGTTAATCCTAAGAAAGCAGCAACCATTAAGGTTGAGGTTGAGAAATTGCTAAAAGTTGGGTTGATCTATCCTATCCATTTGACCCAATGGGTGTCAAACCCTGTGTTGGTCAATAAAAAACAAGGCACGATTCGTGTATGTACCGACTTCCATGATTTGAACAAGGCATGTCCCAAAGATAATTTTCCCACACCGTTCATCGACCATATCATTGATGAATGTGTGGGTTGCGAAGCCTTTTCTTTCATGGACAGTTTTTCAGGATATAATCAAATACAAATCAAACCCGAAGACAACACAAAATGACATTCATCTATCCATGGTGTACATTCGCACATCGTAAGATTCCTTTTGGTCTCAAAAATGTTGGAGCCACCTTTCAGCGGGCCATGTCTTTTTCTTTCCATGACCTCAAGCACATAGTAGAGGCCTATTTAGATGATTTAGCATCTCAATATCGTAAGAGAACGGATCATCCCACACACCTCCGACTTATCTTCAAATGTTGTCGCTACTTTCAGATTCACTTGAATCCAAACAAGTGCAGCTTATGTGTAACATCAGGACGTTTGTTAGGTTTCATAGTGTCAACAATAGGGATCATGGTCGATCCTCTCAAGGATGAGGCAATAATTCAGTTTCCCCCCCCCATGCACAATCCTTCAACTTCAGAGTCTACAGGGCAAGGTGAATTTTCTAAGATGCTTTATCGCTAACTACGCTGAGATCACCAAAAGATTTATGCGCTTACTTAAAAAAACATTTCCTTTTGTTGGGACGATGCCACTCAACGCTCTTTTTCCGCATTGAAACATGCACTCACAACTTCCCCTCTGCTCCAACCACCTAAATATAACAAGGATTTCCTATTATATCTGGCTGCAGCAGAGTCAACCATTGGCATGGTCTTAGTTTAGGAAGATGACTTGTTCTCAGAATATGTCATCTATTACCTGAGTCGAGGCCTCATAGGAACAAAACTCAATTACTCTCATACCAAAAATCTTGCGTTGGCAGCAGTCCATGTTGTTCAATGGTTCCATCATTATTTTCTGTTTCGCGAGACCACCGTCATTGCTGTCGTGAATCCATTTCAGTACATGTTGACAAGACGGGTAATAGGCAGAAAAATAAGTAGATGGATAGTCATCCTCCACGAGTTTGACTTGGATTTCATTTCAGTGAAGTCCAAGAAGTCACTGGTCTTTGTATAACTTATTTTAGAACTTCCGGTTGAGTCCAATGATCTTATGCCCGAAGAGTTTCCTATTATAGGACATATGTTTTTAATCACCTCTTTAGATCCCTGGTACGGAGATATACTTATCTATTTCCAGACTTTGAAGTGCCCCACTACTACTTCTCATGATGAGCGTCGACGCATACGCCATCAGGCTAAGAATTATCTCATACTTAATGATACATTGTATCGGAGAAGTGTAGACTGCATCCTACACCGATGTCTCACTCATGAAGAGGTGGTTATCATGCTTAATGATTGCCATACTGGAGCTTGTGGCAACTCTTTATATAGTTATATTTTTCATGGCTACTCTTTATATAGTTATATGACATGGATCTACAGTGTATTTGATTGGTAGCCATGATTCTATTTTATCCCGAGCATGGGTATGCCTGCCTCGATGAGACATTGGTTATTTTGCAGGCATCACCTCCCAGTTTCTGATCCTTGGGCTCAATTGTTCAACACATCAATAGAGATTGGTAATGTATATCGGCCATCAGATGCTCTTCTGACCTCAAACATTAGGGGGCATCTGTTATAACCCTAATTTGCACCATACATGCTTACCTGGCATTAGGCCATCTCAGATCCCTTCTTTGTCAAAAGAACTGCTGAACAACTATTTAAAAAAAACTCTTTTATAAGGGCCCACGCACCCTACTCCATTATAGCACGCGTGTACACACTAGTTGACCTCAAACAACCCGCGTGGACTGATAAAAGCACGAAAAAAGGAAAGTTGCTGACAAAACACACAGCTTTGGGTGAGTTAACTGAAACTCCCAGCCATGCATGGCTGAGGGTTCATCCAAATACCTAGCTTCTTCTAGCCTATAAAAGAAGGGCTAGGGGTCCCATTTGGAAAAAAAGGAGAAAAGAGAGTAAAGAAACTCTACCCAATTGCATATTCCTATTGTCCCAAACCTTTAGCCATCCTTGTGCAAGAAGAGATACTAAGCAAAGAAGTTGGAGGACAGTTGAAGAGGAGCCCAGGATCAGGTTCGTGGAGCGGTGGCCGGTATCAAATTTTTGTAAGTTGACTCATTCAAAGTAATAAAGAAAATTCTTTTCCCATCCCAATTCATGAGTTATTCATAGTTTGTTGAGTACATGTTTGAATCTCTAACCCGCTAGTCTATAGGTAAGATGCATGTGTAGTTGTTTCTTTTCTTGTATGCAAGTTAGCTTTGGAAGGAGAACTGTGAACAAGTGATCAAATGCGAAAGAGGATTGACATCGAACGCCTGGAACAAGGTAGGTTGATATTGCCATGTATTTACTGAAAAGAAATGGGATTTAAGTCTGGGGACGAAGGTAGAAAGTATATTTTCTCTTGGTCATATCTGCATGCAAAGTATAACCCTATTTGCTAGTCCGTAAGGGGATTTCCCTGACAACAAAGTGCAGATGAAAGAAAGAGTACATCAGGTTGTTACTTCAGTTCGGGTTCTACCATGGTATTTTGGATAAGATGGAAGTAGACATCTGTCCACTCAGCACTACAAAAGCTGAGTATATTGCAGCCAGTTTAGCAAGTTGTGAAGCAGTGTTGCTTCAGAAGTTTCTCGAAGAATTGTTTGATCAAGTGTAGGAACCAACTTTGATACATTGTGACAATCAAATTTGTGTGAAGCTTTCAGAGAATCATGTATTTCATAACAATTCAAAGCACATAGAGATAAAATTTCATTACATCCGAGGCATGGTGCAGATAGGATCTATACAGCTCCAATACATATCCATGGATGAGCAGATAGCGAAAATTCTCACCAAGCCTGTGTCTAGAATAAAATATGAGTACTCCAGAGACAAGCTGGCATGATGCAGAATTCCTACCCTCATTGAGAGGGAGATGTGGTGTTTCTCTTCCAGTCAGATAACCCCTATGGCCAAAGGTTCCCCAGATCAACCATGTCAGGTGACTGAGGGGGTAATGCATTATCGGATCCTAGGAGAGGAAAAACATCACATGCGTATTCGTGAGACTATAGTGGATATTGTGTGTCTCTCGATAGTAGTTGTGTGCTAATACGGTGTTTGTGTACCACTAACAGTGATTGTGTGTCATTGGAAAGTAGTTTTGTGCTACTTGGGTGGTTGTGTACCACTGGCGGAGACTACCAATGGCAGAGACTTTGTGTATCTGGATAGTAGTTGTGTGCTACTTCGATGGTTGTGTAGGATTGAAAGTGACTGTGTGTCACTGGACAATAGTTGTGTGCTACTACAATGGTTGTGTACCATTGGTGGTGACTGTGTGTCATTGGAAAGTAGTTATTTGCTACTATGGTGGTTTTGTACCACTAGCTATGATTGCGTGTCACAGAACAATAGTTGGTTATGTACCACTAGCGATGATTATGCATCACCAGACATTAGTTATGTACTACTATGGATTGGTGCAGTCATATTGGATGGTATTCTAGTAGTTGTGTGCCACTAGTTGATTGCCACAGAGACTACCAGATCACTTGAGAGTAGTTGTGTGCCACTATTTGATCGCAGAGACTATGACATATGATTCAACCTATTGATGGCATT
>SNQJ01S0300429.1:0-10368 GCA_010110895.2 Picea sitchensis
CAAAACAAAGCAAAGTATAAGACAAGTTAAACCAGGGTTCATGAAAGATAATAGTCCTTAAATCATGCAAAGTAAGTTGTTACTTAAGATATAAGCCATGCAAACAATTCACTTCAGTATCCCCTTCAAGCATTACACCAACCTAGGAATTCATGTGAGTTGGCAAGTTTGGGTATGGGAGGGCCTTCATCCAACCCTATTAGGTGTGCCAACCTAGACAAGAAATAAAAGACCCAGGTATAGGGATAGGTCCTGACGGAAGCAGGAAAGAAAGAAAACCTTCAAGAGTAAGTGTGAGAGTGATATAAATTAGGGCTTACTTCATGACTTATTGTGTCATTGAATCCATTTCTATGAGGACCTTTGTAGAGGGAGCACTTGTTGCTTGAGCTACTCTTTCCTCGGTACTTTTTTCATTCTGAACCCCTTAATTGCCTTTTGATACCCATTTATTATTTGCAAGTCCCCTTAAACAGGTTTCAAGCTTCATTCCTTTATTTTTACTGGGCTATAGTCCTTTATAATTGTGCATCCATTCACATCATGACAAGGGGCGGTGTTCATTAGAAGAATTGGGAAGCTCAAGCTTCTTTGTAGCTTTATGGTGGCCTTTATCATTTGGCGTATATAACCTTAGCGCATCAACCTCGGGCCTTCAACCCCTTCTTCTCATGAGAAGGCCATGATGACCCATTACCAAAGTTTAGTATTGTGCGACAGGCTCGGGATGGAAAGTGTTAAGTATGAAGATGGAGCGTTACCCTTGTAGAACTGTACACTACAGAGTGAGACTAGGGCAGAAGTGACCACCAAGGTGAAACAAGACCGGCAAACACAATTTTCCAAGCCCGATTTACATTATCCGCTCCATAAAAGATCCTCGGCATCCATGCCCAACAAATTAAGCACATCACTTCACATGAAAGAAGGACTAACATACCTCATGGTATGTTAGTCCTTCTTTCATGAAAAGTGTTTTTCTTAATTTTTTGGGAATTTGGATGAGGATCTTTGGTTGATTTGTAGTTGTAGAGGTAAATGAGGGGCATCTGTGGACATGTTGATCATCAAATGGTTTGGGATCATTGTGTTCTTCATTGTGAACCATGAGACATGATCTCCTCTGGCTACCCCTAGGCATGGGGTAACAAGGCAATTGAATTCTCACAGTGGACATCAATAGCTATTCTACCCATCTCCACTGAAAATGCTCTCTCCCCTCTCCCATTTTGTCTATGGTAAGCGAGTCAACCTCCTCCAAATATGCCCTCCTCTACTTGGTTATTTGGTAAGCAACACTTAATCATTACCCCATACTACCAAAGCCCCCTCTTGATCCTTAAAATCTAGAGCCAACCCAGTGAACCAATGATATAATGAAGAATGCAAATCATACCAGTCTCAACTTCGTCATGCGCACTTACATAATCCTACCTCTTCTTATCCCAAACTCCAAATATCCTTCCATTATCTCCTTCGATGCAAGAAACATCTATTTCTCTCCCAGCGAAGACAATAATTGTGTAACCTTTTGGCACACCCTCTTCCCTCATCATTCCAATCTACCCCTCGACCTTGACCGCCAATCCATGTTCACCCATACGACCACTCTACAGGACGTCCCTAAACAACCCCTGTCTTGGTCACCTTTCCCCCAATCTTCTTGTCACATGTTTTGGGACTCAGATATCCAACATGTGATATGGGACATGAACACCCGCAGATCAACGGATGAGGAGGGTTTCCAAGCAAAGTTCCTCAAGCATGGCATTCGACCACTGGCCCAATATATCACTAATATTTTTTAAAAATGTGGTTTGCTCACGGTTTTGCAAATAGTCCCAACATACAATTCACCCAATCCACAAATCAAGGTCCAATATTGATCCGAATAACTATTGGACTATCATGGTGGGTCACACTTTGTCGAAACTATATGCCATGACCCTCCATTGGAGACTATCAGAGAACTTGATGAGAGACATCTTCAGGACAAGATTTAGGTAGGTTTTTTACTGCAGTACCAGGCCACCAACCACATTCTCACTCTTAGAGACATCATAGAGGAGGCAAGACACCACTCTCTGAAATTCTTCCATTGTTATCGACTTTCGAAAGGCGTTTGGCTCAATTCCAAGGGAGGCATTGATCCAAAGACTCAGAGATACTGACATCTCGAAGAGTCTCCTCGCTACTATTATGCATCTCTATGAGTGCGTATTGAACCTCACCATAGCACATGGTTTGTCAGATTTTATTAGGAGTACCATTGGGGTGAAGCAATGATGTCCTCTTTCACCTACTTTGTTCGAGATATACATAAACAAGCCAGAATGCTTTCTGCGAGAACATATCCAAGCTGAGGATGGCTACCTTCTTCACCATGTCTTGGTATGCATCCTACTTCCTACTCTTCATTAATGATGCAATCTTCTGCTTCTACTCTGGAAGGAGCCTCGGAAACCAAAACTGAACACCTTGGCAAATTTTGTGATCTTCAATGGTGGATGGTCAAACTTTATCAAGGTTATGATATTCAATTGCTCAAAGAGTGTCTTATCAAAGTTTCATTTCTACTTTTAGGGTAAGGATATCGAGATCACCACTACCTACACTTACACTTGGGTGTTGTTGTTGATTTTCGACCCTGAATTTGGATTGAGACCATCTCTCTGACTTTGGATAAACAAGGGATATAGTTCCCTATCCACTGGAGCAATAGTGTTTTCCACACAAATTTTAAGACATTCAATCCAAGATGGAGCTTCTGGACAGCATTATCAAGCCCATGGTTTTGTACAGCTCCAAGGTTTGGGGACAGAGTTTGATAGAGGATGATTGAGTTAGCACAAAGAAAGGTTTAAAATCTACTACTCCCGTATCCCGATCGTTCAAAGAGGTTCAAGTTCATCTCACTCTTCTTGCCACTTATTCTCCTCTTGAGACATCAAGAGAATTTGGACAATGAATACCAACAAAGCAACTGATGAGGAGGTATTCCAAGCAAAGTTCTTCAAGCATGATATTTTCCCTCTATATAATCACTTGGTTGATCTGTTCAATCATGTTGTCCATACAGGTTTCCCACAAACTTGGTCACATCATACTATTCGCCCAATCCACAAATTGGGTTCATGCTTTATCTCCTTGCAGTTGGCAGCTTGGGAAAAAGCCCAACCCAAACCACAAAGGCTGACAACTATGGAGATATATACTCCATTGTCACCTTAGATAGACCCTCCCTTCACTTTAGTGATGATGAAAATCACCACAAGGGGGAATCTCGGTGATCCTGGGGGGATTGAGATGGAAACTGAGAAGATATGAGAGGATTCTTATATAGGTCAAAGTTAGGAGATGGAGAGAGGCTTGATGACAATTATTGTGAGAAGGGAAATGGTTGTCAAGAATGATGTACTTACAAAATAGTGTTAGCCAAGTCGAACAAGACAATGGAATGATGATAATAGAGCCCATAAATCAATGGGGGATGCAGCAAGTAATCTTTTGTCCCAAATTGCATGATCATGGAAATATATATATATATATATATATATATATATATATATATATATATATATCGGCAATAAATGATAATAAGAGCTGCAATTTTAACCATCAAAAATCAAGTACAAGATTTTGGAAACAAAGCTAATAATGACTAGTTAAACTTCCAATGATTTAAGAAAGACTTTGGTGGTGATTTGGGGGTTGTTATGTAGTGTTATAAGCAAGTTTTGTAACAACCTAATGGTTGTAGCAATCAATTGGTACAACAAATTATTTTAACCACCAAAATCAACAAACAATCAACCCAAAAGATAGCCTTCTTGACCTAAATATGATCCTCTTGTAGACTTATTACATTATTAACGCATGCAGGGGTGCGGAAATTCGTTTACAAAAAGAAGTGTTGGTGGCAAAAATGCCATGTAGAACCAAATAATCTTCGACAAATTAGGCATCGATGATGCATCTCTTCATGGCACATGGAGTTGAAGCCCTAGTTGGATAGGCACGATCAACACACACCCTATGGCCTGAAAACTATAGCATGTAAAGTAGATCCAGCAAACAAATGCAATATCTTCAAAATTCACGTATACCAATGCATGATATGCAATCTCCAATGCAAGTAAATTAGTGCCCTATGAAACATGACACATCCATTCTGGGATCTGTGTCTTGAATCCTACGTGGGGACACAGAAACATGAGAGATTGAGTGTCGAACACAACCTAAACCCGTGTCCGGGCGTGAGAATCTCTCACGTGTCCTTGTCTATTGAGATTTTTCTCAATATGCAGTTCTCTCCTCTTTCTTTGATGCTTCTTAGCATGCCTTGAGGGTCTTCATGTTACACTTTTATAGAGTTAGAAGATGCAAACTACGTTTCAAAGAAGTTGAATCGTCTTTATAAGATGATAGAGATTTAGAGATTCCGTTGAGTTGGCATTAGCCAACACGGATCATATGAACTAGTGCTAGATGCGATCACTTTTGATGATGGTGATCTCTTGAGGGGTCATCCTCCACATAGCAGTCTATTGCATTAGATATGAGGGAGGATGGAGGTGAGAGCGTGTATGGTGGTGATGTTGATTTGATTGATTATGTCGCGAAGGACTAAGCACTATAGGTGACAATTTCTTTCATCTCCGGTTCTAGTATCTACCCTATGGCTATTTTGTATTTGCCATTTGCATTCCCACCTATAGTATTATAGCGACTCGATGGCGTTCCCACCTATAGTATTATGGAAGCTTTGACTGGTGTTATTACTATCTGAAGTATCATTCCAACGTGGCCACATTTTGAATATATTCCACTTTCAAGAGACAAGCAATAAAATAAGCGCCTTCCATCAATAGACAAGTACTTGCTAGCATCCACAAAACAAAGAGAATGAAGCGTTTGCACAAGTAGGCCACTTTGGCAAGTATATATGGCAATTCTCAAACGTGATAAAATGACGGTAGAGGGTGACCTTTATTTATATGAGGTAACCTAAAACCCATTTGTACACTTTTAAAATGTCAACAACAAATTGAAATTAGGTACTCCCTCTTCTATTTTCCCTTTACAACTTAAAATTACAAAAGACATAAAAGTAGTCCTTTTGGGAGGTGACATCATACCCTAAAGGGACATTAGGCCTCAGGGGCGTTGGCCTCTTGATGAAGAATGTTGAACCTCCAAAGGCCATGTGCCTTGCCACCAAGCGCTCTAGTGCATGCCATGTGTCTCTCTCTGCATCAAACCATGTCACGTCACCATCAACCATGAGAACCCCATCAAAACCCCTGGCCTCCATGTGAAATCTAGGGCATATAAAGTGACGTTTTAGGCCTCCAAAAGCCAACATTGAGGTGCAAGGGGCTAGCATGTGATCACCTCATGGTGTCCAAGTGCCCCCAAAGGCAACGCTCATCCTCCCAAGTGTCCAATGGGAGGGGAAAATCATCCAACCTATGGGATTCAATGCTGCCTCCTTATGAGAGGTCCAAGCGGCCTTGTGCCTCCACGAACGAGCTTCACCTACTTAGAAGGCCTAGAAATACAAACAAGTGATAAGCCCTCCAAAGGGTCCACAAGTCACAGAGTATCATGCCAAGTGGAAGCCATATTTGTGAAACCACTTAAACGTATTACCGTCCCTCAGCAAAATAAACAAATGCTCAAAGACCTTATACAACGCCAAATTTAAGTATGGGGAGGGTTGTCATGGCACCCTATTGACTGAATCATTCCCAAGTCAAGGAGTGTTTCCCAAAGAAGGCCCTTTCTAAGTCATGTAGAAGAGTGAGGGTGGATGGGGGTGTGACTTTGGGCATGGGGTTTCTTGACAAACAAGGGCTCACTCGTATACCATTTATCCTTTGTAGAGGGGGTGTGTTGCATCCGTTTTCAATGCAACCTTTTCCAAGCCTTTTATTTGTGTCTTGGTGAATTAAAGGTCGAACAATAGAGGTACTATATGCAAGGGAGATATAAAGAGAATTACCCTTGGCCCACTTTGAGGAAGCTAGAACACATTGAGTGCCATATTCAATGGAAAGTAAAGGACAACACCAATGCATTCCCTCAACAAGGAGGACATTTATTAGTTATGTGTTTTATTTTCACAGGTCCTTGAATTCTTTTATGGAGAAGCATTTCAATTCACCGGGACCGTAGAGGCGGTATCTAAGAGGATTAATATTTGAAAACTTTATCTTTTTTCCGGCTACAAGCCTATGGGCCGCCCATTGCTTCTTCCAATGAAATTAGGTACAATTCCTTCTTGGGTCAATATACTTGAAAACCCAAAATGAGATGAGAGGAAGAAGTATGGAAAGTGATGTTATATTACCCAGGTGTTTGATATTGTACAAGGAAACCCTAATAGCAACCCTTTTTCAGAATTTTGGCACCTGCTTACTAGGACAACATGTCAATCACCAAGGTACAATGAGGCAAAAGGCATAATTTCCAAGCAACCGTTTTCAAAATCAAGAAAGGAACATTTGTAACATGCCATTCAAATGATTCAATTATTAAATGACACTTACCACGACACCAAACATGTTACCTCATGAAACCAAGACATGTCATCCTCTATGAGACAATTTCGGTGTGGTGGACTCTTCTACCATCGATCAAATGGTGATGTGTGGTGAGTGAATGGGCTATGTCTGCTCATCTGCCTCTCAATACTCCATGCTTTGAGGGACCCGCAGAGACATCATCTCCTTAGTTACCCCTAGGTGGGGGTAGGTGAGTTCAATCTGAATCCCAACAATTACCAATCATGGTTAGCCACACATTGTTTTAAAGCTCACACTACATTCCTCCATATGTCTTTCAGGGACACCTTAGAGCTAGAGATGTAAGATTCCAGCAACGTGAAGCATTGATCACATTTTCACACTTTGAGCCATCACTAAGGACGCGCGACACCACTCCTCAAAAGTCTATTGTCGCTTTCTAGACTTCCATAAATCCTTTGACTCTATCCCCAGGGAGACCCTATTCCAGAGGCTCAAAGAAATTGGCATATCTCATACCCTACTGACTTCCATCATGCACCTATATGAGTCAATCCTTGGTCATCTACGCACAACACACAGGGTATCAGATTTTATCAAGAGTACCATTGGGGTCAACTAAGGATGCCCCCTTTTCCCCACCTTGTTTGGGATATAAATTGATGAGTTGGAGTCTTTCACGCATATAAGAAAATCTAGAACTGTGATAGATTGCCTTCTCCACCAGGTTTTGATATCCATATTGCTTTTTGTTAATGATGTGGTCCTCCTAGTCTCTCTTGTCCATAGGGTTGCGAGCTTGACTAGATGCTTTGGCCTTTCGTGAACCCCGTTGGTTGACGGTCAATCTGAGTAAAACCAAGTTTATGATCTTCAATGGGTTGAAGATGGTACTTTTAGATTACCACTTTTTATTTAGATGGGAGGAGATTGAGATCACCGACACCTATACTTAGGGGTGCAATTCTCATAACCTCGTTTCAATATGAAACATGCTTTTCAACACTGAGTCAACAAGACTCTGAGATTCTTAGCTCTTCTTGAGAGGCAGGTGTTTCCAAACACTATTTTCAAGAGATATGGTCCAACAATACCGTCATGGACACCCTTTCTCGTCCACAATTCTCTATGGTTGAGGAGGGTTTGGAGTGCGTGTTTACTAGAATCTGATTGAACATGTCGAGAAGGGGTCAAACCACTTCTCCTTCTACATCAATCAATCCCTCAACCCATCATACCAAAGTTTGGTTAATGCGACCCTTCCAATGATTTTGTTCATAGCGTTGTCTCATTCTTACATCACATTCAAAGCTTTGTTGACTTGGCAAAGGGTCAAGACAGATATCCATATTTGGCCTACTCTTTATCGTAGTCCATTGTTTTAGCTTTCCTCACCAAAAAATGCACTCCTGGTTTTAAAGGGGCGTTAGGTCCTGGCAGCAGCTCCACGGCATCTCCCTTGGAAAAAAGCTCCACAGGCCAGCAGCATGAGGAAAAATTGAGTTTTAGGGGTTTTGGAGAAAATGAAAGGAGGAAAGGTAGCCTAGGGTTAGGTAAGAGGTTAAAACACTCTTCCTCCCATTTCTCTCGACTCTATTTCTCGACATCCCATTTCACTCATCTTTGCTAAGAGGGTTTTGACTCTTGAGAGGGTTCTTGCTAGTTCTTGAGGAGATTGAAGGAGATTGAAGAGCTTGGAAGGAATGTTGAAGGCTCCCATAGAAGGAGATTGGAGATCTTGGAAGAGAGATTGAACTATGAAGGCTACCATTTGTGAGGGAGCTTGGAAGGGAGATTTAAGGCTACAATAATGGTCATATTCAACCACCATTGGAGAGCTAAGAGGTAGGCTCTTAAAGCCCATTTTTCTTTTCTTGTTTTGTTTTTGTTTTTAAATGCGTATGTGTTGTAACTAGTTTCTTCTCCTACTCTTTCCCATTTCTCCTCCATCATTCTATTGGTAGCAACTTATTATCAAGGGGCCAAGGTTCAACATTCATGATGTTGATGTCAGTGTGGTGTGCCATTTTGGTTCCATTTTTATTATAATGATGGTGGTGGGGAATTCATCCAGAAATACCCTTGATAGTGATGAAGATAGAAGTGGACAACACATACCAAGAAGGAAGAGGAGGAAGGAATGGAGGATGAAGATGACTGAAAATGGCGGTGATGGTCCATTATCCCAAAAATCCAAAGAGGCAGGGTACACACACCCTCGTGGGGAAGTATGTCCGCAGAAGCTTAGTGGAGAAGGGTGGAGCAGGGGAAAATTATATGCCACCATTGTCATAAAGACTACGCAGGTTCTTAGGTGTGAGAAAGCATCTATGTGGAGTCTATGTCTTGGGATGAAGGTAAAATATAGAATCAAAGCACGTGATTATACGTTCAAAGATAGACTTAAATACCAAAGGGAAGAGGAGGTATCACAAAACAAAAGCAAAAGACCAAGGGGTGAACCTAATAATGCAGGAAGAATGTTCATTGATCGAAGCTCATCCCCCATGCTAGCGTCTAAGCCTTAGATCTTCACCTAGAACACTATTAGAATTCCTTGACCAAGGTTGTAGAGATGATGTGGATGCAAAAGTTTCTAGGTTTCTATATGCATGTGGTATACCATTCAATGTTCTTAGCTCACCATATTGGCATGAAATGGTTAAGTATCAATGGTGCCCCTAAAGGTTATAGGAGCGGGTATGACAAAGCTAGAACCAAGGGACTTGGCGATGAAAGAACCCAAAATCAAGGTGTCTTATTCTCCATCAGGTTATTTCCCTCTTGTGCATGCAATGAGCGTTATGGATTTTCTTGGCACCCCAATTTGATCAACCAGCCTTTGATTTTTTGAGCCATAATGGCTAAGCGATATTGTTATAATTTAGGATAATATCTAAATGAAGAACACCATATAGTCTGTCAACATCTTGTCTTCTTGAGCGTGGCATCCTTGAGCCATTATACACTAAGATCACTGATCCACTTATTTCTTCAGCACCTGCATAACATCTTTATAATACCATTCAATGTTCTTCGCTCACCATATTGGCATGAAATGGTCCAAGCCATCAATGGTGCCCCTAAAGGTTATAGGAGCCCCGGGTATGACAAAGCTAGAACCTTGGGACTTGACAGTGAAAGAGCCAAAATCCAAGGTGCTAGATAATGCATATTCTCCATCCGGTTATTTCCCTCTTGTGCATGCAATGAGCGTTATGGATTTTCTTGGCACCCCAATTTGATCAACCAGCCTTTGATTTTTGAGGCATAATGGCTAAGCGATATTGTTAGAATTTCAGCTAACATCTGAATGAAGAACACCATATAGGTTGTCAACATCTTGTCTTCTTTAGCGTGGCATCCTTGAGCCATTATACACTAAGATCACTAATCCACTTATTCCTTCAGCACTTGCATAACATCTTTACAGACATCTAAATGGTTGGCAATTGGCGAGTTCTTTTTGTAGCAGAGTCTGGTTCCTTACTTGTTTTGCACAAAAACTGGGCGAAGACTTTTGACTTTAGATTTAACTTCAGTTTCGTTGTTCAATCTGAGACCTTACATCTCTTAAGTGAATTTCTTTGGAAAGGAGAACCCTCTGTATAATCTTAACAATTGATGCCACACTGTTGCAGATCCGGTCCTTTAATCTGTGTTGTGAAGGGATCTATTCACACCCGCAAAGAAACGATAGAAGCAAGAAGAACGGACCAAACAACAACAATTGTGGGTGTTCTATTCTGTCGTCTCATCAAACCCTTCTCAAATGCTTTACACTGATTATGAAGACAATGTCCCAATGCCAGAGATGCGTTCCTTGCAGGCTCCGAATCCG
>SNQJ01S0300431.1:0-10368 GCA_010110895.2 Picea sitchensis
ACTTTGGAAAAGCATAGTTTTAACCCAATAATGAGGTAAATGTAATGATGTGGAGGTGATATGAAGGTGAAATGGAAGTAATTGTGAAGGTTTTAGTGAATTAATGGAGTGAAAATAAGGACCATTTTGAGACTCAACAAAGGGCTTCCCTCATCTTCATGACTCCCGGGTGAGTCGTGTATACTGCTCTATGAGCCTTTTTTAGGATCAAGATACTCAACTCGTCGTTCGATGGTATGTAATTTCAATTTTTAAACCTCAATAATCCATCGTCGTCAAACATAAATCCTTCAAATCTTGTGACCATCATTGTGTTTTGTCTGATAAAATCCTCAACCTCTTTGTACCAGTCATCATCATGTTGTAAGGTTAGAATCTTTTCACGTAGATTCGTCTGAAGAGGCAACATTGAAAGGATGCGTGGTCTCCGACTCAATGCATCTGCCACTCGGTTCACAGTTCCTTTTATGTAAGAAATATCGAAATCGTACTCGCTAAGCCATTCCGACCAACTTCATTGTCACGCGTTCAGGTCTCTTTGCGTAAATATGTGTTGTAGTCCATAATGGTCCATCTTTAGTTAAAATTTTTGTCCAACTAGGTAGTGTCTCCAAACCTTCATGGCATAAAAGTGGCTAACAACTCCAAATCGTGTGTCACATAGTTCTCCTCATGCCTTCTCAGTTTCCTTGAGATGTAAGCGATTACTTTACTGTCTTGCATCAAGAATCTGCCTAAGCCTTCCTTGGATGCGTCAGTGCATACCAAGAAGTCTGCTTCCATGTCAGGGACCTTTAGTGTCGGTGTTGTTGTCAACAGATCCTTGAGCCTCCTAAAATATTTCGCGCATTTCTCGGTCCAAACAAACTTCTTTCTCTTCTTCTACAATTCCATGATTGGATTTGCTATCTTCGAAAATCCCTCAATGAACCGTCAACAGTATCCTGCCAAACCCATGAAGCTACGCATTTCTTAGACATTTGTCGATGTAGGCCATTCCATAATAGCCTTGACCTTTGCTGGATCCACGACGATATCTTCACCGGAGATGACATTCCCTAAGTAGTGAATATTTGATTGATAAAATGAGCATTTGGAAAACTTCCCATACAATTTGTGCTCCCGCAGACACTGTAGTACCAAGTGCAAGTGCTCGTCATGCTCCTCCGTCGTCCGAGAGTAAATCAAAATATCGTCAATGAATACTTGGATGAACTTGTCCAAGTACTTGCAGAACACCCCGTTCATCAAACTCATAAATACGCCTGGGGTGTTTGTCAGTCCAAACGGTAAAACAATAAACTCGTAATGTCCAAACCTTGTCTTAAAGGCGGTCTTAGGGACATCATCCTCCTCAATTTGTAATTGGTGATACCCTGATCACAAATCGATCTTTGAGAACACCATCGTACCCTTCATCTGATCAACAAATCATCTATCCTCGAAAATGGATACTGATTCTTGATCGTTGCCTTGTTTAATTGACAGTAGTCAATGCAGAGCCTCCACGACCCATCATTCTTTCATATAAGGCGTCCTAGCTATTGGTTCAGTCCCCGGTTTTAGGTCTATAGTAAACTCCAATTCCCTCTCCGGTGACATCCCAAGTAACTCCTCTGGAAAGACGTTTGCAAACTCTCTCACCACCGGAAGGTGTTCTAAACTTTCTATTACTCCCTTCTCGTTTAACACAAGGATCACATACAGCTTACACCCCTTGCGCATGCTCTTTCGTAGTTGCAAGGAAGAGATGAACGTCAGGGAAACTCCCTGGTTTCGACCTACAATCACTCATCTTTGTCCCTTATCATCGACCAAGTTTCGTCTTACAGTTGAGTATCGTCTCATGCGATTCCAACCAGTCCATACAAATCATGATGTCATAAGATCCTAATATCGTGACGTACAGGTTGGCCCTGGTGACAAACTCTCCCAGGTTAAGGGTACAGCCCATAACCTTTCCTCCAACCTTCTTTTTGGCTCCCGAAGCCATCTCTACAAAGCTAAACTCATCCTATTCGACTGCCATTGCCTTAATATTTTTAGCGCTGCCCCATAAATGAAACTCTCGGTAGCACTGGGATCTATCAAAATACTAAGGGTCTGGTTAGAGACGGTAGCCGATGTCTCGAGCACAATCGACTAGTGCTCTACCTGGCGGTTATTCACCACTGCACGAATCCGATGGGCCTTGCCCAAAACTCCCATGGTAGTGGGTTCAGCTGGTCTAGATGCTCCGACCCCTTCCTCTGGGCAGTCGCACTGGGAATGTGGCTCCCCACATTCCAGCATACTTTCTTTGGTCCAGTAATCCTGGTACCCAAAGTAGGAGCTGAATTCCAATGCTAAGTCCAACACAAACTTGTTGACCTTAAGTTTCTCAGTAAGGGTGCAAAGCATACCGAAGCAGCTCCAAAAGCGGGCCCCGTAGTCGGGCACCGTATGGCCACCCTGTCGTAAGGCGTTTGAACTTGTTGAGTTGACTCTCAACGAATTCCTCGAAAGATAACCCTCGAGGAATCATTCCTCAAACAGTTCCCAAGACATGTCTTTGACGACCAAGTTTAAAAGTGGTAGGAGCGTCTTTCGCTATAGAAAAGTGCTCCCCTTTAGTTGAAGGACCACCCTGTGGACCTTCAAATGGAGGTTGTAATCGCAAAGCATGAAGCATAACACCTTTCTCTACAACCATGCCTCAACGAAACAGCCATCCGTGACACTCGTGGACTCAAGAACTCAAGTCTCTCGAGTTCTCGGTGGATGCTAATGGTACTAGCTAGTGCGCGCTATGGACCCTCAGGGGTACAAGTGCCCTGGCCTCATCTCAGTATTGATGGTGAATTAAGGCCCCTTTGACATTACCTGGAAGGGCCTTGTCAGACCATCATCATCCCTTACAACAAGCGAATCCATCCCAAGTACTTTCTCTTCCCCTTGGGGGTTCAACTCCGAGGGTGCGGGAACTTTTGGAGGCGTCGCACCTCCTTCCACGACACCACGTTGTGAACCTCTGAGGTTTCCTCTAAATGCGATTGCCACATGGACACATTAAGGTTTTTAATTAACGCAAGGGTTAATACTCACAGGTTTATTGCAGTGGAAAGCCTAGTGATCCACAGTTGCAGGGTTGGACCCGCTTTGATACCATATGTAACGACCCTTCGCTACAACTACAAGAAAAGCAAAAGTGCATTTTTTTTTTGTTCTTAGGCAAGATGGCGACGACCACAATAGTTAACCATAGAACTGATGATGAACACAAGCACGCAGTCTAGGAAATATGCAACTATGACTCCATGCATTGGAACAAGAGCAACTGGGTGAAACATGCGTAGAACAACAACGAGGAGAAATGACTACCTTCCCGACGCAAACAAGATCACACCTACAAGATAAGGGACAACATCCCCATCCTGACACAATGACCTTGATGAAAAAATACTAGAACCTCAAGGCACGCGAACCAAATGCCTGCAGGCGTTCAACCCATACGCCAAAAGAAAACTTACAACACTTGACGACACTCACATGGAAAGCACCAACTCTGACCAAGTTATCATTTGTCGCTATCCAATAGGGTGCACCATGATCCCCTCATCAAGAATCATGTCGTCCCCAGATGATAGACGCATCAATAACCTTGGCGCAACACACCCCCACGGGACCAAGGATTCAAGAAAATCCAGCGTGCTAGGATGCGAAAACAAATGACAAGAAGTCTATGCTCACACCCCAAGAAATCGGTCGACAAGACTCCAGACGACGTTACTCAAGATAAACAAGCGCAATTGTTACAAGACTTCGCCAACACCCCATTCTCTCATCAAGTCTAAACTCGTCAAAATTACCATCTAATTAACATTAATTATAATTTAACTAGCATGTCTATATTATAATTTAGTCATTAATTTACAATCCAATTGACATTAAATACAACCAATTTAGCAAGTCTAATTACCATTTGTCCATAATTAGCATCTAATTGACAAATCTAAATTTAATCAATACTAAAACCATAAGCTGCAATTACCATGTAATTTAACAAGTCAGTTTAATCAAGGTTAAAACTAAAGGACAAGTCTGGTCTGAGTTAGTTAAAGGAGATCTAAAGGCTTTCTATTCAATGAAAAGGTTGTCTAAAAATGCTAATCATTTGCTGTAAGAAGTAATTATAAATTACCAATGCTACAAAACTACTGTTTACATTATACATGGGTTGTCAATTAAAAACAACAGAAGGCATGTAGATGACGAGTCACCGGGCCATCTAAGTAAAACACTACTCAAATTAGAATGTGTTTCAATCAATTTAGAGAAGGCTTGTCAATAAGTAACAAGCGTTAAACACAAGCGAGAGTTAAATACCATTAACTCAGGAATATATAAATGACAACGCAGTCCTGGCAGGCCATCAATAAATGAAATGTACTCCTAATATGGTAACAATGTAGACCCAAGTTAATTCTGAACGTAGCATAGTCCAAGGGACAAAGTGCCAGGTACACAGGTGACTAAGGCTGTCTTAAAAGAAAAAATCGTGCACATTACACACAACCCAAAGGAATTATAAAATCGATGTGGTTAAAAACACATAATTGTAATGCCAGTAAATACAGTTGCACTGCCATTAAAGCAAGTAATTGTACCTTATTCACCACGAATTGGAAATATACATAATTGTTGTCAAAGAGAAAGTAAATATAACTGCATTGCCATCAATGAAATCGTAATTGCATTGCCATCAATGAAATCGTAACCGCATTGCTTCGAATTTTTCTTCCAATTTGGTGCCAGGAATAACACTAAGTGTTGCTTCTAGTTTTTCCTCTGATATGACTTCCATTTCGGTTTATGGTTTGGCTCCCAGTTTTGCTTTTGATATGGCTTCCAATTTTGCTTCCAGTTTTACATCTAGTTTTTCTTCTAGTTTTGCTTCCTATTTTGATTTTGGTTTCGGTTCCAATTTTTCTTCCAATTTTTCTTCTGGTGTGGCTTCCAATTTGGCTTCCATTGTTGCTTCCTTTCTTGCTTCTTGTTTTTCTTGCAATTATTAATTTAATATGTTTTATTTCAATTTAATTAGTTAAATATATCACGTCTCTTAAATAACTTATATGATTACACAGTAAGCTAGTCATATAGATGCATTTGAAGTATTTTATAGGATAACATTTATAAATATTTTTTTAGGGAAACGTACATCCATACAAATTAACAACATCATTATACTTATTAAATATCCATCAAAATAGAATCTACAACATCCAGTATATATAAAATAACAAGATAATTATTATAACATGATCATCGTCTATAATTAAAACAAGTGAGTCAAATATCTATAATTTAAGTGAATGTTACACATTATTTTTGTCATCCCTTATGACTGTTAATGATGTAAACCTATCTGTTTCCTTCAGAGGGGTTAGTGGCTTGAATTCCCGAAGAAAGAAGGGAGAAGAACTTTCCCTGAGAGAAGAAGTTGTATTTCCTTTGTAAAAGCACTATTAAAGAGGATTTCCGTAGGCTTCTCTATACATAGGGTGTGGAAATGCCTAATTTTTGTAGGCTGCACTATATCTAGGCTGTAGAGTTTCCATAGGTTGCTCTATAGCTAGTGTGTAGTGGCCTTCGTACATTGGAAAAATGAGCATTTTCTTGATGCTTCTAGAAGGAGAAGCTTCTATAGTGAGGTGGCTTTTGAACGGTTTGGATATTACTCACTTTCATGATTTAGTGGGATCATCCTAACCTCCTCACCTTATCCTCTTCAACTTATAAAAGGAGAGGAGCTCTCATGGAGAAAGTTAGTTGAATTGAGATGAATTGAGCTTGGCTTTGGATTAGTTGTTTTGTCTTGAGATTGTTAGCTTGGTTAGAGTGGCTTTAAGCTTTGCTTTGTCAAGATAGATAGTGAGTAGCTATCAAATCCATGGTCTCAGAATCCTTGGAGAAAGAAGTGTGTGGGAAGCAAGAAACTGTTGGAAGGAACCTGACGACATCAAGGCATCTCGTTGTATCTTTCTTCCACATTATATAATATAGTGGCGTGTTTCTTTCCCATAAAATCATTATCATTTTATTACATGACTCCTTGATCACATGTTTAAGTTTTCATTGAATATACTATTGTTTCTTTCACTTTGGTTGGTTTGTGTCATTGCAGATTTGATCTCACAAGAGCACCGTAGCGAAGTAGGGACAACAAATATATAAGGAAGAGATATCTAAAGGTTCATCCATTCCTTCTTTGGTAGTAAATTCAATGATTGTAACTTAGGGAAAGTGTCATGTCCTGTCTTGTTTTTTTCTAGATCCAGGTGGATCTAGGGAGAGTAGGTTATGTCCGCATTCATCGATTTATCCGATAACAAAATTGGCAACTCCACTGGGGAGCAAATTGTTTTCCTAGTTTCTCTTGCTTTTTTTCTTTGATTGCCTGGGTTCTATTTTCTGATTCACTGAGCGATCTAAATTGAATCTTTGACTATTTAAGTTTACTGGAAAAACCTTCTTACTTTTTGTTTTTTCATTTTTAATTTGATTTTCGCACCCTGCTTTGAGGGACAATGTGAAGATATTTGATTTACGCACCCTACCTTTTTGACCAGTGCAAAATTTCCGCATCCTACCCATAGCTAGCCTACGAAAACCTCATATTTTTGTACTGTGTTGGTTCTTTGGCCTGCAGAAATTATGGATTTCTACACTGTGTTAGTCTGACAGCCTGCGGCGATTGTGAATTTTTTTAATTTTGATGGTTTTTCCTTACCCAGATCTTGGATTTGGTTTTGGGGTGAATTTTTGGGTTTGAATATGATCTGTTTACAGTTTGCTTGACAGCTTTGAAACTTCTTTTAGTCATCTTTGCTTTGTTTTCTTTTGAAAGATCTGGTCTCTTTCTTTGAGTGTCTTTGAATTACAAACCATTGTTTTTTCTTTAGAATTGTTTGGTGAAAGAACTTATTTTTATTTTATTGAATAGTTCGTGTTAAAAGAGAAAATTGTTTGGGTTGCTTTGTTTCATATCGATTTTCTATTGCTTTTAGCTATCTTTGAAACATAACATTTTAATTTCTTGCTTTATATTAGATTGGGGGCATCTTTGCATTTGAAGTAGAGAAATTGCATGATTTTTGGCAGTTTTTTGGTCTTGAATCCTTAAAAATTTTTGGAGGGCCAAGAATCGTGTATTGGTGTACAATCTCTTTGTCTCATTTCTTGAAAATCTTGATACTGATGAGTTTAGTAAATTTTGAGACATTGTGCATCTGGGAATGATAAATGTTTTCTCCTTCTCGTAGGATAGCTTTCATCGAAATGAAAAGATTGCATCTTCATCTCTTTGCATAGCTTTCGAGTCGGTCAAAACACCATATTGTCCACGCCATCTTCCTTTTGAGTAACAATAGCCTTAAAAATAAAGCGCTTATAAAAATTGATTAGACATTTTTATACTTTTCTAGTAGCAAACCTACATTAGATTAGTTGTAGGGATTTGGAATAGGTGTGAGAGATAACTTTCCAAAGCTGCAAACAAACATATAATCTCGAGTTAGGGAGCGGTCAAATCCACTTATTACATTTTGTCCTAGGAACCCTTCTCACACAAGGGTCAATCACGAGATCATATCAAGACAAGCATAGTTACTCACCCTGCTTTGCTGGTCTTGGTGTAGAGATTGCACGTATTATGGCGGTCGCTTGAAGGTATACCCACAATGATGAGTGGAAGCCTTTCAAGTTTATTTTGGGCTAGATACCCTGCCTTTGCGCATGGATCAGACTGTTGATTGCTTCCCCAGGAATCAATGTAGTGATTGGTAACCTTAGTGGCCTATATCTCTAGGGTCTTTACACGAGGTGACTGTGGAGGGGCAAGTCTTCACGATACCTGGAATCGACGTTGGCCAAAATCACTCGGGCTCCTTGGAGGGTATACCCACGTTTATGTGTGGGAGCTTGCACCAGGGTGTAAGTCCTTTAAGTAGGTCATCAACGTAACTTTTCCACCTGCTCTATCTCAACCCCTTCTTACATTGTTCTCGTGACATTGGATTTCATCACTAACTAGTGTGATCATTGTGAGAAGGTTTTGTTTGCTAGCTTGCTTACTAGATTTTTAGCGTGTGCTGTTTGTTTTCCCTAGCAGAATCTAGGTTGGATTTGTGTTAAATGGCATCAGTTCCCAGAATGACCAATCAAGGAACCCCTTTTCCAGGGGAAACTTTTGTTTTTCCCTCTTACAAAAACATTGGTCCTCCTCACATCGCTACTTTGAGACTTCAAGGTCTCACTATTGGATTACCGGTATGGTTGTTTTCCACTCAGGTAATCCTGAATGCAGTTAGTGCTTCATTTGTAATAACTTCCCCCCAAGAACATCAACCTCATGTTGATCCTTCACCTTCTTCACCAGTAAGATATTCTTCGCCTTCTTCACTTGCAAGGTCTTCTTCCATTTCATCTTCTTCACTGAGTGAAAGCTCTAAAGCTAGTAACTCAGTGTATCAGAAGAAGAAGAAATAGAAGAATAAGAAGAAGAAAAATATGCAAGGGTCCAAACTTCCAACCACTGTCAAACATGTTGGAAAACAAATAGTTACTGTTAATTGTGCTAGGAGTGTTGATGATGTCAAGATCACCCAAACAACCCGTAAGCCCAAGTACCCTTGCAGGCTTTGTAAGGGTGGCCATCTTCTTAAGGATTGCTCTGGTCTATCCAAGGTTATAGAAGCATGGTCTACACACCCTTGCCAACCCATGTCGTCATCCTCTGAACAATGTGTTGATGACCTCTTGTCAACTAGTCAAGATATTGTTGGGAAGAAGAAAAGTAGAGTCAAGTTCCCATGTATGTTATGCAAAGGGAGTCATCTAACTCACCTTTTCCCTCGTATGGATGAAGCCTTGAAATTACTGGAAGACATCACTATTTCACAGCCCCAAATTCTAGCTTCTTATCGCAAGATTACTCTCGACCCACTTGTAGTTGATGGAATGATCGATCCGACCCTTTCATCGGTTAGTCCCATTGATCATGTAGTCAATTTGGTCACGTCCTTAGTTGAACCAGTTGACAAAGTGGTTGATCTGATCCCACTCTCCCATTAGAGAGTGCAACCAAAGTGGTTGATTTGATCCCATCCTCGGTCGATCCCACTCTCTCGTTGATCAGGGGATCAAATTTTGCTCAATTTTCAAAGTGCTCGGAATGCGATGAAAATAGTGCCATTGCGTCCATCTCGTCTTCCTGATTCTGGCGGCATATTTACTTTCTCAAACGGAGTCCGTATGGAGGAGATATTGCGATCTGTCCGCCAAGCCAAACAGGCAAAAATTTTGGATGTTGACTGTACCTGTCCGTACAGTCCGTACAGTCTGTACGGAGACGTGGTAGGGCCGTACCATCCATACGATGACATGTTAGGTGGATGACATGGCATGTTTTCATTGCTTGATGGTTGTCAAATTGGTGGATGACACGTGTCCTGTAGTTGGCAAATAGTGTGAGGACACGTGGCCCAATCCATGGGCGCCACATGTCCCTCGTTTATTGGCTAGTTGGTTTTTATATAAAATGTATTGGGGGCCGTGGGGTTCGACCCCCGGACCTCCCCACAGAGTCAAAGCCTTCACACGACCGCTCGACCATTGGGCCACATATTGGTTCTTATTAAAACTATGTGTTTGAATATATTTAAAATCATGTATTGTGACCGTTGGTAGGGAGTCGGGTCGGGGCTTGGCCCCGGCCCGCGGTCCTTTGTATCCATTCATATGACCATGCCTTTTGTGCGGGGGTATAACGGATTTGCGTGTGGGTTTAAACGTGTAGCCCGTGGTTCCATATATTATACCATGCGACCATGTCCGGAGCGGGAGGTTGGTGCGGTTATGACCGTTGGCACCTTTTTACCTTAACATACGGTCGCATGCGCCATATGCCCAGGAGCTGAGGCGGTTAGGGGCTGGCGCGCCCTTAACCATCCTATGGTTTGTACCGGTGCGTGGTTGCATACAGGACTGAGTTTTTACGCTTAAAAGAGCGTGTGAGCTAGGTTTGTGGAAGGAGGGTTGCGAATTGTAGAACCAGAGACAGCAAAGTTGAAGAGGGAGACTTCCAGGAGGCCTAACTTCTTCATTTTTCGACCGATTGAGGTGCCGAAAGAGCCCAGACAGGGGTTTTGGGATGCTAGGAAGCCATTGGAGCAGTCAGTTTGTTAGTTTGAGCATTGTAAGACATGTGTTTGAGCACTTTTTGAGCAATTAATAATAATGATCCATTGGAAGCTGGACCAGGAGATGTAGCCCATAAGAGGGGTGAACTCCTTTATCAATTGTTGTGCACATGTGTTTATGTTCAAT
>SNQJ01S0300434.1:0-10367 GCA_010110895.2 Picea sitchensis
GAATTTTGGCGCCCCATCTCCTAGGGATAGGTTTTTGGATGTATAGGGTTTTTGGAATTCCTATTTATTTTAAAAATGCCTTCAGACCCTCATTGTAATCATCTTCTTGCAAATGCGAGTAGCTGTCACATCTCTTCTCAAAGATAAGCTACCACCATTCTAGCGAGTCTTTCACTCTGTATTTTTATAGTCTCTGTACATTTCTTTCATTAATAGAAATCGTGTATTACTATATCTTTATGTTTATGGTTGCATATATGATATATTTATGTTATATTATTGGATATGCACGATATCTCTATTCATTTATTTATTATATCTCTGCTCTCATTTCATGCCGAAAATAATCTGAATTAGCACGCCTTAGAGAGACAATTGTTGATTTGCAAATGGCACCTCCCGAAATCTGGTCCCGGGCTCACTCGACTCCATGATGGTAAATATATTGTAATGTATTTTGGCCATCAGTTTCTCTTTTGACCTCATACATTAGGGGGCATCTGTTATAGCCCTAAAATTCCCTACCTATGCATACATGGCATTGGCCTTCCTACTTGCATAATTTGCCAAATCATTACTGAGGAAATCTCTTTAAAAAATCATTTTTTGGATCAAGTACGCTCTCTACTGCACTACTCGCCATGTATATACACTTTCTGCATGCTAAATATCCCACGTACATATGCTATTTGCACACTAAACAACCTGTGTATGCCTCCAAAAGTTGCAAAAATTAAAAAGTTGCAAGGAATTTGGTGGAATTAGCGGGCTATTGGATGTTTCCTAACCATTTCACCTGATATAGCCCATCCCCAAACCGAATAACTATCATTTTTTCATATAAAAAAAGGTCTTGGGGTCTCATTCCACAATCAAGCATTAGAACGATGAAACTCTGCCCAAATTCCCTTTCCCTCCTTGCCCAAGTATTTGCAACCTTTTTGAGTTGTTGCCTCAGCATTCCCTCTCTATCCCTTTTCTCCCATATAATCCCTTCCCTTCCATTAGAGTGATCAATAGAATGTGAGAGAAGACATTTGGAAGGTGCACTTGGAGCAAAGTTAAGAGGAGCCTGAACCAGGTTCGCAGAGCATCGACCTACAAAGGTTGTAATTTCCAATCTTTGAATATTGAATAAAAGAATCTGTTTCCCTGTCCCAAGTGATATCTTTATGTCTTTTATTTGGTTTATGCATAATGATTTATATCTAACCCTAATTGATGAATAAAGATAGAATATTGGTAGCTTTGTTTTCCTAAGAGTTGATGCAGGTCATCTTTGGGAGGAGACCAACATCCAAGGAAGCAATGAAGCTTAAGGAGATCATCATCAAATGTTTGGATCAAAGGTATTGTTCCTGACTTACTCTTCTATCATTTTCAATTCATCTGTGTGGAATGTTTGGTGAAGTGTACTAATTAGATTGACTTTTAGGGAGTTATTGTGCTTTCTATACTTAGAACCCTAGTATGATTATAGGGGGATTTTCCCACTAACACTTGTACATGTCATATATTGTAAAAGGAGGTTTCCCCTTTGAAGTGGATTATTAATTGGCTATTTTTTTGAGTTTGATCCATAACATGAAAACAACTATTTCATGTTTTTTTCTTTAAAAATAGGTGCATGGTCATAATAATATAATTGACTAGTCCATCATTCCATCATTCATGTGGATTTATATGAAGAATCTGAAAATAAGGTTACATGCATCCTGATAGGAATATGACCATGATATAAAATTAGTTGTATTGGTTAAGGTCTATTGAAAATTAGGTAACCTAAAAAAAATGAAGAAAATATTACTTTTTTTCAAGTCTTTTAGCTACATGGAGGCTAGTGATTTCCCTTTAGGAGAAAAATCCACTACGCCATTCTGAAAACCCTAATTTTTGCATTAACCATGATAAATATTGTGTAAATATTTTATCTAAGACAAATATATTTTATAAATTAAATTCCATGATGTAAATAATATATAAATCTTATATAACCATGTAAATATTATCAGTGGGTGTTTGTTCACTTAAAAATATATATTTGTTAAGAAAAATATATCTGTTCACTGAAAAATAAAATATGTTTGTTCACTTAAAAATATATATTTGTTAAGAAAAATATACATGTTCACTTAAAAATATGCTTGTTGTAGATGGCATAAGCATGACGTATTATCAAATAATATGACTAATATAAAATATGCAAATATGAATTCCTTTGGAGTGAGAGGAAAAACAATAATATGACAAGTTGCACCCTTAAATTACCATGAACTTAGCCCTTGTGTTTAGAAAAGAAAAGACTTTAGGGATTCTTGGACATGTCATTTCCATGCACATAAATTCTCATTTGCCACCCCTTCCATATATGATTTTTCATGGGACATTAGAGGCTTTTTTGTCCATATTTTGCTTTGTTATGCCCACTCTTTGATATTAACATATTTCATGTTAGTAAATGAATATTAAGAAAAGAAAGGGAAATCATTTTTAGTATAGGTTGAAACATTATTATTATTATATAATTATTTATAATCGAGTTTTTTTTTTTTAAGGTCACGGTTAAGCCATATTAAATTGGTATATGAGATCCCTTTGTTTGTGGGACAAGGGATCTTTTCCGCCCAATGATTTGATTGGTAAAGTTTATGAAGGTATACATACCCTACCCCCCTCTGGATTTGAACTTGTAACCTTTCAAGAGGAAATACATGTTCTTAACCATTAGACCCACTTAAGTTGTATATATATATAAGCACAATACTATGTATGAAACCTATACTAACTTGTATCGTAATAAAGAGTTTCATGTACTAATGAGTAAGTTAACTTAAGGTTTACCCATACCAATCAAGTCAAAGTCAATTGGATTGGTAGAGTGTTTACCTATACAAATTCCAAAAGTTAACATAAGTTTACCTATAATGGAGCATTAGTGAAGAATTCCATATTACTAATTCCTTTATATAACTCAATTTTTTGATACAAAGCCAAAGGGGAAATTCTTTGATTAAGAATGTATGCAACCTCAGCAATGCCAAAGGCTAAGATAAGGTTACCTATAATGAAGCATGATCACACAATCTTGTACTCATGAGCACACAACCTTGTGGAGGGTTGTAGAGGGTTGTAATTATCTATATTTTGTGCACACAACCTTGGAGAATTTTTTTATAAAAAGTTGTCCTTTGTCATCTCATAGACCTAACACAATGGAATAAGGTACATTTGCTTAAGGGACATTTGTTTATATGGTTGTAGCCTAAAAAATGCCCAATCCCCCATTTCAAATTCTTTTTCACTGCAATGTTTTTTTTTTGTAAGTAAGAGGGTTTTAATTTATAAAGTTCCTTCTAGAGGCAAAAGAGGTTCCAAGATACATAGATTGTCTTTGCTGTGGTGACTGGGCTGCCCCAATCAGAGGGGAAACCAGCCCAGTCAACAGCCTAGTTAGCATTTGCTTACACTGTAAGCTATAAAAAGAAGAAATTGACACATCATCACTGGGCTGCCCCAACAGAGGGGAAACCAGCCCAGTCAACAGCCTAGTCATCATGTTCATAACTCTAAACTAAAAAAAGGAGAAACTGACACATCGACAGATCATAAAAAAGGAGAACCTGACACTTCAGCATGCTAGACATCGGATGTGTAGCCTGTCCAAGTGGCACTAAGATCCCCTGGCCACGGTTCCTCCTCGACCCAAGCTATACCATCTCCCCACTGCGTCTCGGAGTGCTCCTTGGTCGCTGCACCCGGGCCATTCCTCGCATTGTCCTTCATTTCCACGACAGCCTTCTCCCCTCATTCCGGAGCCAGCCTTGCTGCACTTTGATTCGCTTTATCCTCGCCTGTATGAGCTGCCTCCGGCATTGGGGTGTCCTTAGTTGGCGATGAGCCCTCCTTGGCAGGGACCGGGGGTGAAAGCACTGTCTCAGATAACGAAGAGAGGATCTGTAGAAATTGCGCCACCTTTTCATCGGTGAGCTGCAACCTGAAATGAAAATCCTCTACCCCTTGGCGGAGTTCGAAAACGAGGCCATAAAGAATGGCTATCTTGTCTTTCAGCTGGTCATCGGTGGTGGAGTCGGAAGTGGGGGTGCTGGGGTGGCCAGGCTGTCGCACAGGGGGAGGTTGGTTGGCCCCTATCATTCTTGTAAAATCCAGGTTAGGAGAGCGGACTGGAGCAAAGAGGAGACGCCGAAACGTGCCAAGAAGCCGAGGAACTAGTTCCTGGCATATGGAGTTTACAGTCGGAAAATTGAGAGAGGTAGAGTCGCGAGTTTCATCTTGGTTGATAGCCAAATCAGTGGGAGGCGAGTTGGATGGAGAAAGGGAGGGTCGACGCAGTTTCCATGGAGAGCCTCGCCATGGCCTCCCTCTCAAGCATTCTTTGCGTCGAGGCATGGTGCTCACGTGGCGATGGTCGTCGTGGTAAGGGGTAAGAGGATCCACCAAGAACCAGAAATCACAATCCGGGGATGGCCATGGCTGCGGGATGGAGAGCCGAACGAACCAGCCACAGAAACAATGAACCAAAGTCGGTAACAGCGCCATAATGCCGAGCAGAGGCCGAGTGCGGGCATTTACTTGCCTTCCCATTGCCATAAGGGCATTTTAATGCAGCGCAGGAGTGGCGGATGGTGGCACGAGCCCGTCACATGGCTCTGTGCCCCGTTGGCAGGTGCCCGCTCCACTTGCACGCCATGTGGACTGCCATAACACCCCATCTGGGGGTTTTTCACTACGATGTTAATTTGCTTGTTGTTTCATCCTATTTTTGGCCATAACCAAGTTGTCCTTCAATAATTTCAAAACCTCTTGTTGGTTCCCTATGTGGTCCTTCATTGCTTGAACCTTTGTATTCTGTTTCAAGGGTTATGTAATGGATGGAGGATGATATCCATAAAGTGCTAGAAACAAAGACATTTTTGGTGAAGTATGGAAGGATGTGTTGTACCACCATTCTGCCAAGGGTAACCACTTGACCCATTGTGTATGTTTATCAGATGCAAAGAAACAAAGATATCCTTCTAGGCATTTATTCACAATCTCAATTTTCCCATCGGATTGAGGATGGTAATATGAGCTATGGGCCAATTGAATACCCAAGAAAGAAAATAATTCAGTCCAAAAATTTCCAACAAAAATTGGATCTCTGTCACTTACAATAATCTCGGGGACTCCATGTAGCTTTTGAACTGCTTCCATGAATGTTATGGCTAATGTACTTTCTTTAAAAGAATGAGAAAGAGAGAAAAAATGGGCATACTTTGTCAATCTATCCACTACTACCATGATGATTGTCTTTACATTAGATTTGGGTAAACCTGTAATAAAATCCATTGAAAATTGTTCCCAATGTTGACTTCATATAGCTAATGGTTGTAGGAGACCTGACATATTGATTATCTTTCCCTTATTCTATTGGAAAACCAAACATTCAAACACAAAATTTTGAACATTGGTTTTAAAACCTTCTTAGAAAAAATCATTTTTGATCATGTGGTATGTTTTCAAGAATCCTAAATGTCCTCATATAGGAGAAGTGTGGAATTCCAGAAGGACATCATGTTTGAGTTGGGACTTATTACATAAATATAGGTGATCATGATACCATAGGAAATCACTCTTCCATGTAAATTTATCTAATGAGCTAGGGTCCTCTTCTAGTTGTTGAATGATCCTACATACCTCTTGATTTTGCTTCCTTTCTATCCTTGCTTCTTCCATCCAACCAGATCTTGCAGAATAGAAATAACACATAGTTAACCTATTGTTTCTTCATCTTTCCTTGAAAGGGAATCTAACACAACATTATATTTTATTTTTTTGTAGATAATTTCAAATTCATAACCTAGCATATTTGTAACCCATTTTTTTTGCTCTTCTGTAGATAATTGTTTCTCCAAGAAGTACTTCAAACTATCATGATCTATTTTTACTTTAAAGTGTCTTCCTATTAATTAAGGGTTTCATTTCTTCACTGTATGTAGTATGGCCAACATTTTTTTTTAATAAATGGGTTTGAGTAAGTTTTTCCTTTAAATTGGCTTCTTTCAAAGGAAAGGGGCCTTCCTTATTTCATTAAAATTGTACTAATTCCATGGCCCGAGGCATCACAATCCATAATAAATGTTTTTTGTAAAGTCAGGTGTGCCCAGGATGAGAGTTGTCATGATCGGTTTTTACTTTGAAGTGTCTTCCTATTAGATAAGGGTGTCATTTCTTAACTGTATGTAGTATGGCTAACATTTATTTTTCATAAATGGGTTTGAGTAAGTTGTTTTTTCCTTTAATTTGGATGCTTCCAAAGGAAAAGGGCCTTCCTTCTTGCATTAAAACTACATTAATTCCATGGCATGAGGCATCAAACTCCACAATAGATGTTTTGGTAAAGTGAAGTGTGGCTAGGACAGGAGTTGTACACATAACCTCCTCAAGTTTTTCAAAATCTTTGGTTGCTACTTGAGTCCAACAAAATGTTTCCTTCTTTAAAAATGTCGTTAGAGGTGTTGCTATTTGACCATAGTTCTTGAAAAACTTGTGGTAATCATTCAGTTGTTATATTCTTTGCATTGAAAGTTGAGTTGAGGTAGATCGACTGACGATCGAAGGTTGAGGTGGATCGAAAACAAGTCAAAGGTCAAGGAAGTTGATCGGGAAAAGTTGAAGTTGAAGATATCGACAACAAAGTCAATCGACAAGAGGTTGAAGTGCGGGCGTGAGATGACCGATTAGAGACCAAATGAAGGACGACTAGTAACCCAACTTGGAATTCGACTATAACAGAATCCCGGGTTTTGCGGGATTTGTAGCCAATGATATACATGGATCTGTAATTGTTTTTGGGAACCAATATTTAGGGTTCCTCCTGTTGTAAATCCTATAAAGAGGCATGTTGTAAGGTCGTAAAGGATAATGCTATAATGCACTTATGCAGGTTAATGCATGTGTAGGTATAAGTTGTTGGTCATGTATATGTAAGCCGATTTGGCTACAGGGTTGTTCTTCCACAGGAAAGAGGGTATGATATCAATTGTGTCTTATGTGTGGACCAAGGTTAGGCATGCAACCTTTTATTCTAATTGAATAAGACAAAAAGAGAGCAGAATGCTCAAAAGAATGTTGGTTTCTCTTAGTGTAATGTTTGATTGTTTGTTTCATTTACGTTCTTGATTAAATTCTTCTTCTCTTCTGCTACGATTAGTGTGGAAGCGTCATGCATTTCCTGACATGTGGTGTTAGAGTGGTGTTATGCTTTGGCGAGTATATCAGATCTTGATTTTTCAATATTGAATATGAGAAATAAACCCTAGGTACAATAAGAGCCATAAGTCATAAATTGTGTTAAAGATTGTGGTAAAGAATGGTGAGCAGTTCCATAATAGAGATAGAAAAATTCAATGGCTAGAATTTTTAGCATCGGAAGATTAAAATGGAGGATCTTCTTATGGATCAAGAACAATGGACAATGGTTTGTCTAGGTACCCAGTCGATAGGCATGTCGACAATATAATGGGAGAAACTCGAAAGAAGAGAAAGAAGTACGATCCAGATTTGTCTTGCAGATTCGGTGTTGTTGAATGTCGCAAGTGAAGATTCAGCTAATAAAATGTGGGAGAAGATGGGAAGCTTATACCAGTCAAAACATCTTGTAAATAAGTTGTTTCTCAGAAAGAAATTGTATCTTCTGAGGATGAGTGATGACAGTTTGGTGACTGAGCATTTAAATCATTTAACACCGTGTTAATCCAGTTATCGTTTGTGGATATTAATATCACCGATGAGGAGAAGTGTATCAACTTATTATGTTCTTTTCTAGACTCTTGGGATAGCTTAGTCGTGGATATTGGGAGTAATACAACCACACTAGCGCTATAGAACGTGGTTGATTCTTTGTTGTCGGAAGAAATGAGAAGGAGAAAATGGAAGGATCGACCAAATATGCTATGGTAGTGAGAGGCCATCTGATAGACAAAGATAAAGGAAAATTCTTCAGTAGAAAGTTCAAGTCAAAGGGTATATCTAAATCCCTAGTTCAGTTGACACGAACATGTTGGAAATGCGGTAAATCTTGTCATTATAAAAAGGACTATATGTCAAAGGCAACATAAGTCAGTGTTGGATCTGACGAGAAGCATTCAAATGAGAGAAACATGACCTCATACAAATGAGGTGATGTATACATGGCATCAAGCAGTACACAGTCGTATCAATATGTTTGGTTGATCGACTCAGGATAATCCTATCATATGACACCACATAAAGAATGGTTCTGTGAATATGAAAATTATGATGGGGGTGATGTGTTCCTGGGGGATGACTCGACAACCAAAATTGTCGGACGGGAAAGAGTCTGACTGACACTACATGATGGGAGGAAAAGGACCCTTCCATGTGTGCCACACATTCCAAGTTTGGAAAGAAACCTGATATCTGTCAGCAAGATGAGTGATGTAGTTGTGCATACTATATTTCAGAAATATTGATGCAAGATGGTCAGAGGTGTGATGGTCTTAATGAAAGGAGTTTGGATTGGTACCATGTACAAGTTGTTAGGGAATTTCGACTTGAATGGATGAAACAACATCATTTCTCCTGAAATCAACTCGACTATGACTCGACTTGACTCGATTGCTAAACAACTCGACTCGAATCGAGCCAAGTCGGTTCAAATCGACTCGACAAGACATGATGAGATCAACCCGACTAGGTTATGGCATGAGATGATGGGACACATTGGAGAAAAATGACTTCGAGCTATGCAACGACCGAGGTTTTTCCTGAATGTTGTTTAGAAGTCAACTTTTGTGAACATTTCATATATGGAAAACAAAGTCGGGTGAGGCTCCCATTTGGAGCGACAAGGGAAAATGGGATTCTAGAACTGGTGCACAATGATGTGTTTGGCCCGGTCATAGTGCCTTCACTTGATGGATCCCTGTATTATGTCTCCTGCATAGATGATTTTTCCAAAAAGACATGGATATATTTCTTGAGGAATAAATCAGATGTTTTCAAGAGATTTAAGGAGTTTAAGGCTCTTGTGGAAAACCATACAGAAAATAGGATTAAAGTGCTAAGGACTGACAATGGTGGTGAATTATGTGGAAATGAATTTGATTAGTTCTGTAAGAAGTGTGGAATAGCACGCCAAAATACCACACCACATACCCCACAAAAAAATGGAGTTGTCAAGAGAATGAAAAAAATGTTGATGGATAAGGAAAGGAGCATGTTCAGTGGTGATGGGATCACACAAGAATTTGGGGCAAAGGAAGTTGATACTGCAAGATATATAGTAAATATATCTCCTTCGTCGGCACTAGTCGAAATGACTTCAAATGAGGTATGGTTCAGTAAGAATATTTCGATGGCACATCTCAAAGTATTTGGCTGTGATGAATTTGTGCATTTTCCCAAGAAAAAGAGGAGAAAGCTGGACAAGAAGGAAGTCGAATATATTTTCATTGGATATAAATAAGGGATGAAAGGATATAAAATATGGAATCCTACATCAAGGAGAAAAGTGTACAGTCAAGATGTGGTTTTCAGAGAAGTTGGAAGTAAATTTGAGCCTGAGGAATTTGTTCAGACTGAGAATAATCCTGATACGGTATGGTTTGAACTAAGGAACGAAGAAGATGATTCAAATGATTTGATTGAATCTGAGGAAGAGGTGGAAAAACTAACTTCGGTGGTAAGGCAGTCAAAAAGAGTGAAGGAATTAGTTGAGAAGTATATTCTTCCCTACTTCCATTCCACATTATACTAACTTCCATCGATGATGAGTCCAATTCGGTCAGTGAGGCAGTCAACTCGACAAAGGGTAAACTATGGAAGGATGCCATGGTCGAAGAGATGGAAACCTTGTACAAAAATGAGACATGGGACTTAGTCAAGTTACCTAGTGGAAGGAATCTTATTGGTAGCAAGTGGGTGTTCAAGAAGAAAATGAATGCTGTGGGTCAAGTTGAGAAGTTCAAAGCTCGACTTGTAGCAAAAGCTTATTCCCAAGTGAAGGGAGTCGAATTCGATGAGATTTTTTCCCCTATTGAAAAAATAACTTCCATTAGAGTACTAATGTCTCTCGTTGCAACATTCGATCTGGAGATAGAACAGATGGATGTGAAAACATCGTTCATACATGGGGACTTGGAAGAATAAATCTACATGAAATAGACTAAAGTATTTGTAGTAAAGGGAAAGCAAGAGTTGGTGTGAAAACTCAAAAGATCCCTTTATGGTATAAAGCAATCGCCAAGGATGTGGTACTAGAAGTTTGACACCTACATCCTTAGTTTGGGATTTGTGAGAAGCAAAATTGATCACTACATATATTCCAATGAAGAAGGTGGGCATTT
>SNQJ01S0300436.1:0-10367 GCA_010110895.2 Picea sitchensis
TAGGCGAGAGAGAGGACTGCATCATCAACAACATCATGAGGACAACATCATCAATATCATCTTGGAACACTGACTGGCGTATCTATAAATCATCGAAAGTTTTCTCATCGACAACATCGTCATTCTCAAAGGAATGCAATCATCATATGCATCAAAATGGATTAGTATAAAACTAATACATCATCATCACAGTACGAGGTTGGCTCGTCATCACAATAATGTACTGACTTTATGTCACAACTATCAAGCTAGAAGCATAGTACTCGTCTTGCTTTACGTCACAACAATCAATATGGAAGCAAGATACTCGTCTTGCTTTATGTCACAACAATCAAGATAGAAGCTAGATACTAGATTGGATTTACATCATAGCTATCTGTTGGAGTTACTTCACACACACCTAGGATTTATTTTTCCTAAGGTTTTTACTTGTTTATTAGTCATAATTAGTCATTATCCAGTCTCCTATATTTTAGGGGAGAATATTCCACCTAGAGAATATTCTCTTTCAGTTGACACTTCATTTTGACTAGTTGAGTTGATTTTAGATGTTTCATTGGTTTTGTCACCATGCAACATTGGGATCATCACCAATTAACTATTCTTTGTTCAGTCAGTTAACTGAAGACTAGTTGACTAATTAACTCATCTAGGTGGCAAAACACCTCAGATATGTTTCCAAACACTCGTTGACAACTTCCATTTGACCATCAGTCTGGGGATGATAAGTTGTGCTGAGATGCAATTGGGTGCCCTGTAGCTTGGACAGTTCTTGCCAAAAATTGCTTGTGAAATTTGGGTCATGATAAAAAACAATAGAGTGTGGCATGCCATGAAGCTTGAAGACCTGGTCCATAAAAATTTGAGTCACCGTGGATGCAGTAAATGGGTGTTGAAAAGAGAAGAAATGAGCATACTTGGAAAGGTGATCCACAACCACCATTATGACTGATTTATTTCCCGATTTGATTAATCCAGTAATAAAGTCCATANAGGTGGAATCGAAAGCGGTTGTAGTGTGCCCAAAGATTTGATTGTTTCTCCCTTGTTGTGTTGACACACCTAACATTCAGCAACAAAATTACAGATGTCCTATTTCATACCATCCCAGAAAAAAGAACGTTTGACCCTGTCATAGGTTTTGGCGAACCCGGAGTGCCCCACTGTGGGTGTAGCATGAAGCTCATAAAGTACCATGGATTTAATATTTGATTGTTTACTTAAATACAAACGACCTTTGTATCGAAGCTCATCCTAGAGACAAGAGTACCCCGGAGGATCTGGAGCATTGGTCTGCAATTGCTGGATCAGATGTGAACTTTTGGGATCTTGTAGCCATTCCTGGCGAACAGCTTGGAGGCAATCTGGTACAATGAAGGAAAGAGAAAAAAGGGATCCTTCTTCTTCATATATTCGGGATAGTGTAGCAACCACCACATTGTCTTTTTCTTTCTTGTAAATGATCTCATAATCATATCCAAAGATCTTAGTCACCCATTTTTGTTGCTCCGGGGAGGAAATGCGTTATTCCAGAAAGTACTTGAGGCTTTGATGGTCTTTCTTAATTTGGAAACATTTCTCTAGGAGATAAGGGAGCCACAGATCAATGGCATGCATAATAACCAACATTTCCTTTTCATAGATGGGTTTACCCAGATTCCTTTTAGATAGTTTCTTGCTAGTGAAGGCCAAAGGTCGACTCTCTTGCATAAGGACAACACCAATTCCTTTCCCTGAGGCTTCACATTCCAACACAAAGGTCTTTGTGAAATCAGGAAGGGCCAGAACCAGAGTGGTGCACATGGCCATCTTCAAGGTTTGGAAAACTTAAGTAGTGGCTGGAGTCCAAGTATGGAAAAAATCCTATGCATCCACCATTCTCATTGTTGATCAATAACTTATGCCCATCCATATGTTCAATGAGCCACTTCAGGAACTCTATGTAGGGGAAAACGGGGGGTTCTTCTAGTCACCATGTGTAGATACAACCGTCGGATGTTAGGGAACACCTGGTCAACAAGAACCCTTACATCTAGGTTGTTGTGTGGGATATAATCTAGGAATTATTCTTTGCTAATCATGTTGAAGAGATCCCCTCAATATGGGAGCGCTACCTTGGATCTAGTGCTTATCTCTATATCACCAAAGGTCAAGGGATGGATGCAAACTTTTTTTTTTTTTGTTTTGATGACAGGTTCCACCCTAGGGGAATATTTCAATTGCCTCGTGGTCCCTAGAGAAGAACCTTCTCCTATCTCTGGTTATTTCAACTTTGGTGCTCTCAGTGAGTGTCTGGTGGTTGGCTTTCTTGGTGGAATTGTTCGTGAAACTTGAGCATATTTTGGAGCTTTTGTAAGAAACTAGATGAACACATACAAATTATAACCAACGAATTGACAAAATTGGATACATACCTTTGAATATTTGTTAAAACTGGTTTTTGGTAATAAAAAGGGGAAGTCCAGTTCTCGACTTGCTCACTTTTATCCTTTGAATTTTTTGGAATTCACTTACATGCAGAATGAATTTATTCACAATGGTTCTAGAAATTTTAAACAGAGAATATCTTACTGTGTCGCATCATCCATTCAATTTGGGTATGAGTGAAATTTCAATAAATATGCCATCTAATATTTAGAGGAGTTTGAACTAAAATTCATCATGGGTTGATGGTGGAGGTGTAGATGGTAATGTGGTCTATCATTGATTTCAAAATGTTGTTGTCTAATCGGCACACAAGGTAGAAACTACTGCGGGATCAAGCATTAACTAGTTCCTTAAATGTCCAAAATTCAATCGTATCTAATGCCACAAATGTCCCATCATTTCTCTCTTTCAATTGGTGGATCGGGGGTTGGGATTGTGCTGTGAACAGTTTTTCATTGATATCCTCCTACAAAAGTTTCGACGCCGATCGATATTACCATACAGTTTTAATGTGACAACACTGACTTAGAGGTGTGACTAGGACCTAGGGAACCAAAAATGACTCACGATGGAACTAGACCATATGAACCTCTTACCTAGTAAAGACACGTGGTGTTTGAGACCAGTGACTTAATTCATTTGTTTTAATCAGAGTCGGGACTTTATTTTAAGCCATTCATTCTAAAACCAAATCCTAACTTGCCAATGCCGAAAAGTGTCAAGGATCGATGATCAATAGTAAACCTACCCAAGTGCTCTTAGTTCATCTCCCTTGAAAAAGTCTCGATGTCGATAACTGTTGGAACAGGGGCATAACCAGGGTTCAATGCTACAACAATGCACCAACAAAAACCTAACTACTAGCCCTTTCAGCAACACCTGTGAAGTAGATGAAGTCTCACCGGAGGTAGAGGCAGGGGTGGTTGTAGGACTCAGGTGTCTACAACCTTAGCTGGGACACAGATCTGTGATCATAATACTTAATAGAGAACTTAGCATCATTAGTTCATCATTATTTAACCAATATCTACTTCACATATAAAATAGAGAATTGCAACATTCACCCAGATCTAATGTATCTAAGCACTTAGCATAAATAAATAGATTAGATCTAGCAGATTCAAGCACCAAGAAAGTTCACATAGGTCATATCTAGCATCCAGGGTAATCATAAGCACAAAGAAAAAATAGATCTATCTATCTATATCAAAGCACTTAGCAAGTAAAGACATAAACATATCAGAACATCACATAGAGCAGAATAACACAGTATTTACGTGGTTCACCCCCACCCTGGGGTTACATCCACCAACTCTTCTTCTTTATTAGCTTCAATCATTCATATACATGTAGAGAGCCACAAAAACCCTACTCTGCATAGGACAAGAGATCTACGTGGACCTCTCCAGATCCCCCTTCCCTGAGCTAGGTCTAGCACAAAGCCTTTTAGAGTCTGTTACAACCACTTCCACTTAGCTCTACAAGTTTCTCACAATATGAACAGAGAATCTACAAACCATACTTGCACTTAGAACTTAGATTATCGGTCATGTTACTTATGTCACCTAGCTACTTTTTTATACTATACAAAATAGGCCTAAACATGGGTAAACCTATGGGTCGACATCCCATACCCATTACATAATCCGAAATCCCAAAAAGGACACAAAAAGGGGCTGAGATCTCGTGATCTCTACTTCATCTTGTGCTTCGTATTCGACAGGTTGTCGAAGTCCCAAAATAGGTCAAACTTGACCAAGCATATACCAAAACTTGTTCAAGGGCCAACAACCCCCCAACACTCACCTGTGACTCATCCTGAGTCACTTTGGTCTGACTAGTTCTGCTTCAAATGCCTCGAGCTTAGCTCAAGCTTCTTTGATTTGCTGTTGTGCTATGGTCTCTTGTTCAACAAACTCTTGGATGACTACATCGTTGATAGGTCCCTCTATATGTTGTTCATCTATAGTGACAACCTGCTCTAGCTCTTCTCCTTGGCCTTCTACCTCTGTAAACAATTGATAGGCCTTATCTTGTATAGGTTGGAGCCTCTAATTTACTTCCATAAATCTACTCTGGATAGTGTGGATCTGTTGCTGTGCAGTGCATTTCTCTTGGGAGCGTTTCATTCTTTCCACAACTGACAGGGGCTTTAGCTGTGCCTGTATCTTCTCCACTTGATACTTCACCTCTTGGAGCTGTGACTCCAGTGCCTTCAATTTTGGGTTCTCCATGAGCTTTTCATAGGTTTGGGCACTTTGATCAGTGATTTTCTTACATTCCAGGGTAAGATCCTTTATCCTTTCAAATGCGCTCTGAGCGATTGCTTCTCTTTGGTCTCTTACATATTGTGGGGTCTCAGGTACAGTGTGTAGCTCCAAATCTACTATGCGTTGTTGTAGTTATTGGATGGATTCTATGAGATGGTTCACCTGCTATGTAACTCGGTCTTCTGAATTGATTTCTAAGACTATCACAGAGCGAAGGGATATGTTGACCAATTCTTTTACTTTGAGTTTCTTCATGAGCAACTGTTCCTTTTCTTGTTGTAGTTGTTCTTTTTCTTCATCAAACTTCGCTTGGAGAGAAAACTTTTCCTGTTCTGTAGCACTGTGTTTCTCTACGAGTATTCCTTGTACTTGTGTCAAAGATTGGGTGGATTTCTCTATTTCCTCCTCTGCTCGTCGAAGGCAAGCTTTGATTGTATTGTCTAGGCAGTGGAGTTGAGTTGGCTCATCTCCCAATTCTAGTTCTCCCGGTGTAGTGGAGATTGCACAGTTGGACTGTAGGGCCTGTTGTACCCCTCGGAGTTCAGTCTCAATTCGATCATACATATCCTCTTTCTTTGCTTCTCTTTTCTCTGCTATTTCCAGTGAATCATATTGTAGGGATGCTATGAGGATGTCAAAGTCATCGGAGGTGAGGACAGTCTACATCTTGGTCATGGTGGCCTTCGATTTCTTTCGGGAGGAAGGTTTCAGAGGCAAACCTTTCCTCTTATTCAGGGGATTGACCTCATCTCCTTTCTTCTGTTCGACTTCTTTGTCATCTAACTCTTCACCATCACCTCCTTCTTCTGGTGATATGGAAGAAGTCTTTACGGATGCACTGTCTAATCCTTGGACCTCTTCGGTCTTCTTTATTCTACTGGGTCTGCGTGTATCCTGTTTTGTTTATGGGCTGTCGATGTCGGATATCTCCGTTGGTTCTGCTGGAATAAGGAGGTATGCTAACCAATCCTTAATGATTTCCTCCAAGTCCTCCTCTATCATCTTATAGTAGGATTGAAGTTGTTTCTTGTGTTCATTGGTGTGCGTTGTGATGTAAATAAAATGTCGATTTGCGTTGAAATTCATCAAAGGCCTGAATCGGTGTAGATTGTTTGGAGTCATGAGAGCCTCGGACTGTATGGATATCTTCAACTTATTGTAGTAGGTATGAAAAACAAAATTTGACTGCCACTGTTTATTCATATCGCTTGAATACCACAGTGTACTGAAATTCGCAACCAACGGTTCAAATGGCTCAATGTTCGGGAAGGTCGCACCTTCCGGCATCTCCCAGGAAATAAAATATATAATGATCAAGATCCAGATTAAATGAAATTCATATCCTTGATCTTGTTCTTCTCTGCAGTCAACTTCCAACTGGTTCACCAGGTACTTCACCCAGTTTATCTAAAGGCCTTCCGCGCACCTCCTTGCAGGGTCGACTAGAAAACCAGTGACTTGGGTAGGTCGGTTCTTTCTTACTAACTTCCCTACAATCAACTGACAGGTGAGGTGAACTGTGCTAATATCAATAGAATATACCTTGTATCCTTGCGTTCCCTTGTCGACATCACCGTAAGTGTCCTTGATATTCTGTGCTAGAGCGTGATCCATGGATTTTCCTGGGTAAAACTCTTGTGGATCAGGGCCTTGCATACTGAAGCCTGTGATCTGATTGAATAACATCAGATCAACTTTTATATGGTGGTTTAGCCAAAAATAGCTGCCATGGTAACAAGAAAGTAACATCTTGACACAAGCATTGACTTCCTGGTGTCTACCAAAATGGGGAATCTTCATGACATTCAACAGGGTGGACTGCGCGAGGTTCATAGTCCATGACTGGGAGATTATATTCGAATTCTTCCCCTTATTTATGTTCAGGTACTTATGTGGGGAAGGCATGTTATAGACTTTGCGATATTTGAGGTTGAAGTCAGTAAACTTCAACGCTGCAATCTTATCTTGGTATGCTTGAACTGCGCGTATCCCCTTCGAGAGGTTTGTTGTAACCAAGGTGTATTGAAAATCTCTGGGCATGTTGTCTTGATTTACTGCACCACTCAGAGGTGGAATATAGGTGGATAATATAGTCAGGATCAATTTGACATTCGCTATATCATCCCTATGCTTGGTTTTCTTTTCATCTGATGGTTGGGATGGTCTGGCTCCGCGAGTAGTGGACGGAGAGGCTGGCAATCCTCTCGTCGATGATGCTTGTACACCTGTAGACATTTACATGACTATTTCAGTCATGAGGTCAATCATAACCTCTTCAAAAAATTTCTCTGCAGTGTTCAACTCGTCCAACATACACACTCAGGGTTAACAATCTCAGGTTCGGGGATTAACTTAGATACTACAATAGTATAGACAACAAGAGTGCGATGATCATTGTATAAAATCAACTTAGTCTGCGGGCTCAAACTCTTGGTTGGAAAAAGTGTTCTCGGTGCATGGCGTGATGGGATAAATAGGTAAATCAGAAACAGGTCGCTTGCAATGGGTATGAAGCCTTAATTAACTATGTTTTGTCCATTATGGTACGGTCCCAATGGTTGGATGGCGAGATGTCTGTCCATAAATGTATTTATACCCATTCTAAGTGTTGGTCTAATGATTATAATGTCCCCAATGGCTATATTTCTTTTCCATGGTGAAGTGCCACGTGTCATTGTTTTGATATCCCGACGAAGCTCCAATTTTGCAAATTTTCCTTCTGCGAGGTTCCCTCTGGAACCTTTTGCAACTTGTCGATCTTAGCTCTCTTATTACTTAGCTTTCTATCCTTATTCCCAGTGAGCTTCGTCTCGGTATGCCTTTTTATGTTCTGATTCTTATCTTCTTTTGGAATAGTTACTTCGTGATGTTGAGATTCTTTCCTAAGATTCGAGGGTGATCCTTCTTCTTTATCTGGAATAGGTACTTCAATATTCTATGGGTCTTCTAGTGTTATTTAAAATTTGGCATCTATGTCTCTGGTGTTAAATAGCTTCGATCTATTCTTCTATTCTTCAATCAAGGGTGTGATCCTTCTAGTCATGAATTCTTTTAACTCTTTCTTCTTCTTCTCTAAAACTTCTTCTTCTTCTTTCCTTCTGGCTTGTTCTCTTTCAATCCAAGGTTTTCCTAGTAGCATGGTAAATGGGGCATTTTTCTCAATAAATTTAATAATCTCAAAATCTTCCTTAGTCGAAGTTCCATTGGCATTCATAGGTATTTGGGTGAGCTTTACACATAGGTTTATCAGCTTCCCTTTGGATGGTCCTATTCCTCCTAATGAAGGAATCATAGCAGGCTTTCCTAAAAGTTCCCAAGTTCTTTCTATCATAGTATCCACCTGTGTTTCCTTATCTAGAACATAGTCAACGTCGAAGTATCCTATTCTTGCTTCAATGCATTCTTTTTCTTTGAAGATCTCTGATAATTTGACATGTCGGTGGTCATTCAAGGTTTCTTTCATATGTAGAAAACTTTTTCTGATTCTTTCTGGGGTTCTGTCATAATCTTAGTTTCTAGATCTGCCTTAGGGTTTTCTTTTCTCATGTTCATTTCTCCAAGCTTAGAAATCATTCTAGGACAATCCAATACTTCATTGTCCATATCTTTGCAACAAAGACAACAGGGTCTTCTCCCAGGTATCTCCTTAGAAAGATGCCCTAGTTTTCTACAACTATAACAAAGGGTTAATCCTCTCTTTATTTTAAATGATCCCCAACCTTTCCTGCACTGCACGCTAGGATCATGGTAGCTAACCTGCAAACATTTCTTTCTAGGATCTTGCATACACTTGTTAGTCCAAACATTCTTTCTATGCATAGGTATAACATATTTTTCACTATTCTTATCAGATCTACTCATATCAAATCTTATTTCATCTAATAATACCCTAGTTTTCAAGATAGGATAGAATCTATCAAACATACCTACATCCATAATGTTGAAACAAAAATTTCCACTTATCTTGCTTCTACAGAGCACAAAGCTTTCAGGTCTATAACTTTTCAATATTCTTACCTTTACTAGAGAACATAGCTTTTAGATTTTACCTCTTTTAATAAAAAAGTCTCACTTTTACCTTTCTTAGAGCACAAAGCTTTCATATCTTACCTCTTTTAATAAAAAAGTCTCACTTTTACATTTCTTAGAGAACAAAGATTTCAGATCTTACCTATTTTTTAAAAAAAGTCTCACTTTTACCTTTCTCAAAGCACAAATCTTTCATATCTTACCTATTTTCTTCAGATCAAACTTATTTTCCTTAGCACAGAGTTTGTCAACTTAAGTAGAGTACTGTGCACTAGAGAAATAGATCTACGCACAGAGTTTTCACAATTTCAGGTCGGATCCTTGCACAAAGATTCTTCTTCCTCAGTTCCCAAAAATCATAGTTTCAGTCCCGACAACATAACCATTTGTTGGCACAGGGGAATAACCAGGGTTCAATGATACAACATCGCTCCAGGAAAACCCTAACTGACGGCCCTTTCGACAACACCTGCAAAGAAGATGAAGTCTCACCTGAGGTAGAGGCAGGGGTGGTTGCAAGACTCAGGTGTCTGCGACCTTAGCTGGGACACAGATCTGTGATTATAATACTTAATAGAGCACTTAGCACTGTCAATTCATCATTATTTAACCAATATCTAATTCGCAGATAAAACAAAGCATCGCAACATTCACCCAGATCTAATGTATCTAAGCACTTAGCATAAATAAATAGATTAGATATAGCAGATTCGAGCACTCAACAAGTTCACATAGGTTAGATATAGCATCCAGGATCATCATAAGCACAAAGGATAAACATATCTATCTATCTATATCAAAGCACTTAGCAAGTAAAGACATAAAAACATCAGAACATCACACAGAGCATAATAACATAGTATTTACCTGGTTCACCCCCACCCTGGGGCTACGTCCAACAACTCTTCTTGTTTATTAGCTTCAATCATTCATCTACATGCACATAGCCACAAAAAACCTACTCCGCATAGGACAAGAGATCTGCGCGCACCTCGCCAAATCCTCCTTCCCTGAGCTAGGTCTATCACAAAGCCTTTCACAGTCTGTTACAACCACTTGCACTTAGCTCTACAAGTTTCTCACAATATGCACAAAGCATCTACAAACCATACTTTCACTTAGCACTTAAGTTATCGTCCATGATACTTATGTCACCTAGATACTTATTTATACTTTACAAAATAGGCCTAAACATGGGTAAACCCATGGGCCGACATCCCATACCCGTTACATAATCCCAAATCCCAAAAAGGACCCAAAAAGGGGTCGAGAACCAACGATATCTGCTTCGTCTTGCACTCCGTCTTCAATAGGCTGTCGAAGTCCAAAAATAGGTCAAAATTGACCAAGGATCTCCCAAAACTTGTTCAAGGGCCAACAATAATGCATCGGGGATAAGTGGTCAGAGATAAATCTATCATGGTTGAAATTCTTTGTTGTGATCCTTCTGGATTTTTCCTGATCCCGATAAAGTGCGTCGAGCATCGACTATCGACGATTGTCTTACATCCTTTGTTAATGTCTGTCTTCTTCATATTTTACCAATGCCGAAGGGGATCGACTATCTCTCTAACCTTTATGTGAATAACTTACGCAAACCGAAACCTCTTTTTTTCGATGCTAATGAGGATTGACGCTTGA
>SNQJ01S0300438.1:0-10367 GCA_010110895.2 Picea sitchensis
GAATGAATTGCAGGGAGGAAATGGGTCTTGGATATGGCGGTATTGTAAGCCCATAAGGAAGACCAATTTCCTACTGAGCCAAATTGCAAGGAAACGTATTTCCTTTTTGATAAAGTGAGTTTGATTGATAGTATGCACAATTTTGAAATTGGTTGTGATGACATATAAAAGTGCAATAAAAATAAATGAGCATGAGAAACTAACGATTTGTTTGGATGATTGAAGTTGAAAGTGCAGGAAGCAAAGGATTCTTGAATATCGCAGCGTTGTAATCCATATGGAAGACCAATTTCCTAATGAGCCAAACCGTTATGGGAAGAAAGTCCCATAATTATGAATTTGTTTCCTGTGCGAAACAAATATGAAAACAAAAGTGGAATTTGGAAATCTGCGGGTGACAAATTTACAAGAAAATTTTGAATTTAAAATTTATTACGTCTCATCAATTTTTGTATAACTGTGATACAGGTAAAAGGAAAATATCTGCGAAGAGTAGAGAGACAAGAGATTGATCTCTCGGGTTCGAGGAAGAACTGTGAAAAAGAGTATGTTCCGATCGCAGGAAATAGAGATTGACTCCAGAGAAGGAGAGTAACCTTCGTCCCTATCTATGATTGAGTCGGGAGAAGGAGAGTAACCTTCGTACCTAACTATTTCTGTGCTAGCGGAAGGAGAGTAACCTTCATCCCTAAATTTAGTTAAGACAAAAGGATGTCAATATGTAAAAGCATGAAAAATGGCTACTCCTGATCCATGAGAACCTCGTGGTAAGCCACGATCGCCTAGAATAATTTGTGTTGAGGTAACACAAGCCGGAGGGACGCCTCGATAGAGAAAGTCTGAGGGACGCCTCGAATGTAAGACTTGATAGAGTCTCTGGAATTATTTATGTGCGAGAAAACCTTGGCAAGGCAAGATGGATCACCTGAGGGACTATATAGTAGAGAAGGGGATGCCTGAGTCTGGGCCTAGAAGGTGAGTGACCACAATGAAGAGGGGACCTTAATAGTTCTTGTAAACTATTGATTGGGATCATGCACAAGATGGGTAGTTCTTCCTGTGCGATAAAACCTTAGCAAGGCAAGATGGATCACCCGAGGGACTGTATAGCAGAGAAGGGAATGCTTGAGCCTGGGCCTAGGCCTGGAGGGTGATTGACCACAAGGAAGATGAGACCAAAATATCTCTTATAAACTATTGATTGGGATCATGCACCCCATGGGTATGTTAAGGAAAAAAAATGATCCTAGATAAAAAAAACAACCATGTGGATACAAATCCAGGAACTGGGCAGATAATTATTGTGCTAATATTATGAAATTTTCCTAGAAATTTTTATGCAATGTTTTCGCATAAGACTATGATTAACGTACTTATTGTCCAAGAATTATTGAAAGAAGGTGTTTTGAGACAGAACACAGAGGATGGTTTTTCTTTAAGGGGGAGGGAATTGTAACACCATGTTTTCCCCAGTCTGTAAAATAACTATATTGGCCAAGGAACTATGGCAAACCTAAAAGTGTGAATGTTTGATTTGATGGAACTTTTTACAAAAGGCTGATGAATGTAAATTATGTTATTTTAATAGAAAATGGTTACGTGATGCATGGATGCTAAACGAGGGGATGTGCTAAGAGAAAACCATGAATGCTATGAAAGGTGGTGGAGGGGACCCAGACTGCTTGTTTTAACCTCGACCGAACCAGTACCATGCTGGAATTAATTGCTCAGATCAGAAAAACCCTCTGACCCAGGAATGAATTACAGTTGGGCTGGTAGGTGGGAAGACCTCATAAAGAGTTAATGAGGGGATGGGGCAGATCGCCCATCCGTAAGGCTTCCAGACCTGAACATGGACTAGGAATTCGAGCCACACAAAATCTTGCTGAGGAAGGTAAGAAAGTAAGTGTGGTGGGCAGAGGAAGACATGCACAAAAATGAAGAGACAAGAGAGGAAAACTCTTGGGTCCAAGGGAGGAATGAAAGAGGATCAACGAGTTTTAATCACATAAAATAGAGATTGAGCCAGGAGAAGGAGAGTAACCTTCATCCTTATCTATTTATGTATTGGGAGAAGCAGAGTAACCTTCGTCCCTAACTTCCATTGAACTGGAAGTAATAGATTGAATCTCAAGGCATCGTGGCTTAAGCTTGTGGGTGGCCAATGATAAATCCATTGGGAGTGACTGAGCCTATGGATGGGTGGAAACTAGCACCCCTTTCAGCAGTCGCATCACGCTCTATGGTTCTGATAAGTGTTTTCTTGCCTTATGCTTTGAATTTTAAATAATGGATTCATGCGAGTATTTACATGTCTATAAAGGGTTATTTCTCTGTATTAAATGATTAAGTTATGCGTATGTGTTCGTTCCCTTGAGAAATTATATTTCTACTTGATTTTCCATACGCCCCAATTTAATCACTCAAATGCGCTTTCCCCAAGAATTTAAATTATCTTTCCGGTGTCGAAGAAAGCCTTTGGGCATATCTACCATTTTGGTAACCTCACACATTACTTTTTCTTGATTCAAATCTTAAAGCTTTGCGAGTTGGGAACGTGTTCCCTTCAAACCAGTAGTCTAGGAGACTCTGAACTTGCGCCTATTTTCCTTAACCAAAAACCCAACTAAGAGAGGGGATCATATCCCAAGAGTTATATGAAGATCCATGTGACGCAGGTCTAGGAACCTTGGAGCTCGAGGCTCCGAGATGTCAAATTGCACGATAGTTAAGTGAACCCCGCAATTGTTATGAACCATCGATCTATGAATGGAGTTCGAAGGTGGGGAATCACTGCGGAGCACGAGGGTGAAAATAACGGACGCACTAATTCATGGCCCGCAATTCACCCTTGTTGTTGATCGCGATGGGCTAGAAGATCAACTATCCTAGTTACAGTAGAATCGAGTGAGCACTTTCCTGATTGCGGAAGTCGAACTCTCTGTTAAAGAGAATGCATGTTGGCACCCCGCAATTTCTGTGAACCAACAATCGTTGTTGACCTTCGATCTGAGTTTTACGCGATCCCTGAAACACAAGGAGCATGCGGGATGACTAAATATTCAAGGAAATCAAGCTCTGAAGAGACAGCGCTTTCAGGAGTGAAGACAAAATCCAGGATATCAGGTCGTAGGAGGAGCAAAGGTCAAATCCTTCGAGCACTTAGAAAATATTCTAAGTCGGAGTAAGTTAGAAGCTCAAGAGGAGAAGAGACAATAGCCGTTGGATCACAGTGAAAAGGATCAACAACTGTCTAGTTAGAGAAAGGTGCACAAGCCTTATCACTTCGCTCACATAGGAGAGAGAACTTACCAAGATTTGAGAATTGAGATATCCGAAGTCTGGAGAGCCGAAGTAAAATCTCAATTGTCCGATCAACTGGAGTGAATCTGAATCGTCAGATCGTCGAAAGTAAACATCAAGTGTCGGATCTCCCAAGTGAATCTAAGCTGTCAGATACCGTGATTTCAGGAGGAGACAAGTTTGAGACTTGAGATTTTCAAAGCTCGGAGAGCCAGAAATCCAAAGTAATTCTCAATCGTCCAATCAGCTAGAGTGAATCTAAATCGTCAGATCGTCTGAAGTAAACCTCAAGCGTTGGATCACCCAAGTGAATCTGAGCTGTCAGATACCGTGAGTTCAGGAGGAGGAAAGTTTGAGACTTGATATTTCCGAAGCCAGGACAACCGAAAATCCAAAGTAAATCTCAATCTTCCGATCAACCGAAGTGAATCTGAATCGTCAGATCGTCCAATCATTCGGATTTTATTTGAATCGTCCGAAGTAAATCTCAGGCCTTGGATCACCTGAAGTGAATCTAATCTGTCGGAGTTCATAAGAGACGTGGTGTAGATCTGTGAGCTCCGGGTAAAGTCCCAAAGTAATTCATAGCCGTCAGATCCAGAGGGACACATGACGACATATCATAGACTTTGGAGAAATCACCTTGAGATTTTCAGATTGAGATTTGAAACTCCTGAAGCCCAAAACTTGGAAGCGCCAAAGTGTTGATGTGCCAAAGAGTTGAAGAGCCAAAGTGCCAAAGAGCTGAAGCGTCGAAGCACCAAAGGGCCGAAGTATATCTGGACCGTCAGATCCAGAGGACAGGTGGCGTGAATCTGTGTATTTCGGGCAAAGACCCGAAGTATACGTCAATCGTTGGATCATTTGAAGTAGATTTGAACTGTTAGATCCAGAGGACATGTGGTGTGAATCTATGTATTTTGGGTAAAGAACCAAAGAAAACATCGATCGTCAAATCGTCTGAAGTAGATCTGAACCGTTAGATCCAGAAAATAGGTGAAATGAATTTGTGGATTCTGACTAAAGACCTAAAGTAAATGTCAACCATCAGATCATCCGAAGTATATCTGAATCATCAGATCCAGAGAAAATGTGGCGTGAATTTGTGGACTCTGGGTAAAGTCTTGAAGTAATTCATATTCATTATATCTAGAGGAGACGTGGCCTAAATCTGTGAAATCCAGGTAAAGACCCAAAGCAATCCTTGATCGTCAGATCCAAAGGATAGGTGGCACAAATATGTGGACTTTAGGTAAATACCTGAAGTAATCCTTGATCGATCAAGTGGACATGCATCAGTGGATTATAAGCTTTGGATAAAATCCATGGGGAAAAATGGTGAAGTTTGAGATTTGAGATCTCAGAAGTCTGGAGACCCGAAGGATATCTCGACTGTTGATCGAGAAGAGGGCCACAGGACCGTTGATCTAGTTGGAAGGTCAAACACTTGAAGTAGAAGAAGGGTCATTGATTTAGGAGGACAGGTGTCCACATATCATCAACTCCAGAAGATTGGTGTATGGAGGAAAGCAGGGTTTGAGATTTGAAAAGTCTGAAGTCCAGAATCACGAAGGAGATCACATCCATTAATTTAGGAGGGGAAGATCTGGTCCATGGATTTGAAAAGGGAATATTTGAACCGTCATTTCATACAGTACCATCAAGATTAGGAGATCGATGGTCCCGTAGCATTGTAGGGACCGGAGATACGTGAACTTTAAAAAGTTGACGACGGTCTGCAATCCAAGCCACAGTTTTGAAGAAAGGACACATGGAGGCTCGAGGAGAATTGTGGGTCGAAAGGTAGTTTTGTTTCAAACTACCTTTGGCCACGCTCGCAATTATGTGTTTGCATGAGGTTATCACCCAGGGTTATCTCAAGGAGGGGCTTATCAGAAAAGTGGCTAGTGCCCAAACTCAGAGATTCTCCAAGTGCAAAGGGAAGGTCGCGGGTACCATTAAACCTACACCTAGAAGTCGAAAGGGTCTGCATTTAATTACTGACTGAGACCATCAGGGTATTAGATAGTTGTTTGACTTCAGAATCAGAGATCCTTGACTGGGAGGTCCTTTAAGAAAAGCAAAAATTTGTATGCCCCATTGTGGGTGTGTTACAATAAGTTTAACCCTTTTTCGGGCCTGAGGGACTAAATATTCGAAAAATGAGCATTCTTCTTGGTTTTTTGTTTATCACCTTTTTCGGGTCTTGGAGATTACTTACGAAAAAGGAACCCCCCCAGAGTCCATAGTTAATCTCTTTTCAAACTCCCTAAAATTGAAAAGATCGTCGAGTGACCTTGTTCCTTCACACTCATTAAATTGGTGCAGAAGAACATCTATCGGCATGAGTTTAACCCTTTTTCCAGCCTATAGATTATAGTGGAAAAAGGTATGCCTCGGAAGATTCATCTTGTCGAGAGATTTATCCTCAGTTAATTTTATACTTTTTTGGGCTAAGGAGACTAAACTCAGGAAAGGTTGTGAGTCCATAGTTAAGCTCTTTTTATAATCCTTAAAATTGAAAACATTTACGAGTGATCATATCTTTGTCACACTTGTTGAAATGGTTTTTAATAGACGTATTTTCAGTGCAAGTTTAACCCTTTTTCGAACCGAATAGACTAACTCCGAAAAAGGTACTACTTGGAGTATTCTTTTGTGTTTTTTTAGACTCTCTAAACGTGCAAAAAATACCGAGCTTACCTTCCCTGGGCTTGTAAAAAATTACATAGAAGGGGTCTCACTGTGTCATGCTAAATTGCATTGTGAGTCTCATATTCTCATCTTTGGCCTAATGTTGGCTCCGTGTTGCTCTGAACTGAACCTTTGAATCATTCCTTATACGCAAGCCTTACTACACTTCTTGCCTCTGAGACCTGACAACTTGACCCATGGGGGGATTTTCCCTGAGTGTCCTTATTCTGCACATGTCTCCTTTCCCTGAGCATTAGTATGTTCCATGTGCTTGGAACTAGTTTGATTGCTTGCGACACTCATTCCTCCTTTGTAACGTAGAATTCTTTTATTTTTTTTCAAGGTCTTTAAAAATTGAAAAAGACAAAAAAATCAAATATTCCAAAAAGAGGGGACGGGAAATATACATTCTTTTTTCGGTAGCAAAGAGAGTCTCCCTTGGACAAAGCACATCCTTACGTTTTTTCGTCAATAATTGGGATCTAGTATGCCCTTAGGAAGTTACATAGAGTCGTGTCCTCCTCTGTTTGGTTACTCATCCAAACATATATATGGAGAGTTTGCAGTGCCTCCTGCAGCACAAACTTATGTCAATGTCATGTTGCCTAAGTCTGATCATCTTTCATGCCTTTGTCCAAGGGAAGTTTCACCCAACCTGAGTCTATCTTTCTATCGTTTGTCTCTTGACTTTATTGAGTCGGCCATCCCGAGAGTCAAGTCAAGTCTAGATTCAAAATCGATGAAGTTCTCTACTTGATCATCGAGATCCTCAAGTATCTTCTCGATGGATTGTCGAAGACCTCAGGGTCGTGAGTTATACACTCCCATAATAATCCTACCTAAGTTTTGAAGATCTTGAAGATGTTGCTTGAGCTATGAAGACTTCATCTCCAACCGCAAGCGTCACTAGCTTCTTGAAGATACATACTATACTTGTATATCTTAGACTCATTTTGAGATGTAGATCCGTTGTGTATTTCTCGTGGCTACACTTTATATAGTTCTATGACATGGATTTGCAGTCTATTTGATTGGAATCCATAATTTAGTTCATCCCGAGCATGGGTATTCCCACCTCATAGAGATAATTGTTGTTTTGCAGATGGCACCTCTCAAACTCTGGTCCCGAGCTCACTCGATTTTGTGCATTGGTGAAGATGTTGTAATGTATTTCGGCCATCAATTTCTCTTTTGACCTCATACATTAGGGGGCATATTTTATAGCCCTAAAATTCCTTACTCATGCATACATGACATTGGCCCTCTTACTTTCATAATTTGCCAAATAATTGTTGAGAATCTCTACTTAAATAACCATTTTTTAGAGCATGTACGCGCCCTGCACCACTACAACCCACGTACATACACTTGTTTCACAATACACAGCCCGTATATACCTCCAAAAGTTGGTATACATGGGCTATTGGAGGTTTCCCAACCAATTCACCTACTATAGCCCATCCCCCAACTGAATAACCATTCTTTTGTTATATAAAATGAGGTGTTGGGGTCTCATTTTACAACTAAGAATAAGAACAGTGAAACTTTGCCCAACTTCACGTCCCTTCCTTGCCCAATCATTTGCTACCTTTGTGAGTTACTACCTCAACATTCCCTCTTTATCCCATTTTCTTCCATCCAATCCATTCCCTTCCCTTGAAGTGATTAGTATATTGAGAGAAGAGGCCTATTGAAGGTGAACTCGGAGCATTGTAAAGAGGAGCTCAGACTAGGTTCACAGAACAGTGGCCGTCAAGGATTGTAAGTTTTAGTCTTTGTTCGATGAATAAAATAATCTATTTTCCCTATCCCAAATAATGATGTTTTATGTATTTCTCTTTGATTTATACATAACATTTGATATCTAACCCTAATTCATGAATATAAATAACATGCTTGTAGCCATTATTTTCCTAGTCTTGGATGTAGGTTAGCCTTGGGAGGAGACTTGTAGTCTTTGGAACTACAGAGCTTGAGGATATCATCACTAGACGTGGGATAAAAGGTACAATTACTGATCTTTTCTTCTACTTCTTTCTATTCATTTATTTTGGTATGTTTGGTGTAGAGTAGAAACTAGATTGACTTTTAGATGGTCATTTGATCTATCTATATCTTAAACCATGGTATAGTTATAGGGGGATTTTCCACTAGCAATGGAACACATGTATAAGAGATATCAAGGTTCCCTCATGGAAACGATGGCTTCTCTAGGACACATCGAGGTTCCCTCATGGAACCAATATCCCCCAAGACATCAAGGTTTCCTCATGAAACCAATGTCTTGGTTCCTTCATCTGACCATTTGAGGCATGTCAGGATGAAGTCCACATTCCCCCCTACTAGTCCACACAAGACCCTCTAGGGAGACTTTCTCTCGCTTGATGCCTCAAACATTAATGCTCCCTCTTAACTAGGAAGGTATATTTCCATTTTTTCTTCATCTAGTAGTCCACTGAATACACTACAATCAAGTAGTAGCACATAGCTACTACTATACCATCAGTAGCTCAAATAATCTTTCATAGTCTCTATGATCAAGCAATAACACACAACTACTTCCAAGCGATCTGGTAGTCTCCATCGCAATCAGCTAGTAGCACAAAACTACTACAATTCCATCCAATAGAACACGACTGTGCTAATCCATAGTAGTACACAATTATTGTCCAATGGTACACAACCACTGCTTGTAGCACACACCTATTGTCTAGTGGCAAACAATCACTTCCAGTTGTACACAACCACTATAGTAGCACGCAACTATTTTCCAAATACACACAGCCTACGCCAGTGGAACACAATCACCGTAGTAGCACACAACTATTTTCCAGTGACACACAGTCACTACCAGTGGTACAAAACCACTCTAGTAGCACACAACTACTTTCCAGTGATACACAGTCACTGTCAATGGTACCCAACCATTGTAGTAGCACAAAAATACTATCCAGAGGCACTCAATATCTGCTAGTGGTACACAACCACCATAATAGCACATAGCTATTGTATAGAGACACACAATATCTGCCATAGTCTCACAATTTTCATGCACTCAATGGAGTGTCATGTGACTACAAGGACCATTTTTCCTGATCATGTCACCATATGTGCCACATGTAGGGCCTAATTTTACAAGTATACATTATTTTCTAGAATATTCTTTTTTGAATATATACAGTATGAAGACAGACCATAGTTACAATTTCAACACTCCCTCTTAACTAGGGAGGTATTCATGACAACCAACTAAATGTATTCAAGTTGAACAGTTTTATCTAATGAAAAGTTACATCAAATATATCATGACATATCATCAACTGCATCATGTCTGAGCCATAATTGTAGAGACCCAAAAATAAACAAGCCCAAAAAAATATTCCATACAACTACACATAACATTTCTAACATAGAATTTTAATTTCAAACATAGAATTCTTTGAGTGCATAAATAATTCATTGAGCTTCAAATAAGCATATATTATTTCACCAGAATTTAACATTTAACTACAACATGAAAATAACTTAGCAATTTCATAAATAAATTACCTGCTTCTTATGCTAATTTCCGCTGATATGGTTGTCCTTCCCCTGTTGCCTTGCCCAGTCTGATGCATTGACCAACTCTACCCAAACCGACTAACCTCCCAGCCAGCTAGGAGCAGCCTATCCATCTCCCTAGCTCCAGGAAACCGAAAGGAATCCTGGCCCTCGTGCCCAAAACCCCCAGCAACCCGGTGCCCCCTGCAATGGTTCCCCAAAACCACAGAACCTGACAACAGAACCAGAAAATCCAAACTAGAACTACAGTCTCCTCTCCAAAATGCTTCCCCTCCAAAATGATAATCCTCCATGTAAGACTTCTCCCCTTCATATCCCCCTTCACCGACTCTCCTCCCCCCCTCATTAATTTTCTTATCTCCCCCTTTATTATCTTATCCCCTTCATTAATATCTTATCCCTATATTTAATGTTTCTTCTCCCCCCACCCCCGTATACGTAAGTCTTTAATAAATTAAATTATTAACCCCTTTAATTCTTTACTCAAATAATTAATGAGTCAATTAATAATTAATTAATCATTGACATAAATGAACAAGTAATTAATAATAATTAATTAGTTAATATTATTAAGAAATAATTATTGTTTAACTAACATATTAGGACAGTTAGATTATCAAAATAATTATAATTAATAATTCCTATACATCTATTTAAGCAGGGTCATTACATACACCCACCCTTCAGGAAACTTCATCCCGAAGTTAAGGTATCTCATGGTACAAAGGAAAAGAAACATGGTTCACACATTCATAACAATTAACCGACATTATTAGTAAGTAAGTCAAGAAAACTCATACATACTAGTG
>SNQJ01S0300440.1:0-10367 GCA_010110895.2 Picea sitchensis
ATTATCTATACTATTTTTAAAACATTTTAATTTCTTACTATGAATTACTCTCTTGCATTGTTTTCATGTATTCAAACTTCGGCAGGTATTTGCTACCATGTAGCCTTGTTAACTTACCTAATAGTAATGGTTATTTCCTTTCATTAAGAGTAACCTTCTAATTCGATCCTATATAATTTACAATTATTTTAATAACTTCAGTTTTTTCAAACATTCTTATTACCTTACCTAATCCTAATGGTTGTTTCCTTGCATTAATGGTACCTATCAACTTTGTATGTCTCTGATGATGATGGGTGGAGTGTCCACTCAAAACGTTAGACATTTCAAAACTACGATAATGATGGGTGGAATATTCACTCAAAACTTTGGAAATTTTAAAACACTTCACACTAGTTTTTTTCAAGAAAAATCTCTAAAATTATAACTAAGTGCAAAAAACTTGCATTCACAAACTATTTTCATAACTTTTCAATAAAATATTATTTTATTTTTCAATTAATAAATATATAAAAAATAAAAATTTAAAAAGTTTCTTTAGAATCATATTACATCCATGTTTTTAATTTCTAGACATATTTTATTTTTCAATACTTTCTTTCGTGGATATAATAGTTTTTAATTTTTAGACATATTTTATTGTTCAATACTTTCTTCAGTGGACATAATAATTTTATGTTTTTAATTTGTGAATATGTCATTTTATTTTTTTACAAATTTTAAAAGATAAAGTAAAAGTGAAAATAAATTATTTCATAGTTATAATCCATCCATGTTGTTAATTTTTTGACATTGCTTCAATTTACAACAAATAAAGGCATCTCAAAACTTACAGTTAAAACTTTTAAATAGTTTTTCCCTGTTACAATATATTCATGTTTTTAACTTTTTGATATGTTGTTATTAGAGTTTCCCACAACACTTTTTGATACGTTGTTGTTTCAATTTTCCACATACAAGGACATTTCAAAAGATAAGTTAAATGTTAAAAATGTTTTTTTTATGGATATAATTCATTATTTTTTTTTAGACATGTTTCACTTTCTAATAAATAAGGATATTTCAAAAAATAAGATAAAAATCAAACAATTTTATTTGTTAACATAATATATCCATGTTTTAAACTTTCCCATGGACAAGGACATCTCATAAGATAAGGTAAAAATAAAACTAAAAAATTATTTTGTGGCCATAATTTATTCATGTTTTTAACTTCCAAGAAAAAATTGTCTCGAATTTATATATAGTATAAACTCATTCACAAAGGTGCACCAGCTGACAATGAAACCGGTCAGTGGTTCGAATCTAATACACTGCCATCACAATAGTGTGTAAAACGGCTCAATGGATCAAAACAAAATCGCACAGCAGTCACAGGAGTGTGTAATGGACAGCAAACAAACATACCAAAACCAAATATGCCTGCCATCCTCCATCACAAAAGTGTATAATGGCTCAGTGGATCAAATACAAATTTACTCAGCAGTCACAGGAGTGAGTAATGAACAGCAATCAAACATTCCAATATCAAATATGTCTGCCAACCACAATCAAAATATGCTTAGATGGGTCATGGAACTGTCAACTCCATTGTCACTGTGAAATATGGAGAGCCTCCCTGCCACATCCTTTAGTGCCCTCTTAGATAGAGCGTCCGCCTCTCCGTTGAGGGCCCTCGGAAAGTGATGAAATTTGATTTCGGCGAAGAGTTTGGACAGCACCAGCGTTTTCAGTTTCCAGCCTTCGATGTGGATAGAGCGGAGATTGGATCTATGATTGATCCAATCAATGACAACTCTCGAGTCTCCCAAAACATATAAATGTTTAATAGACCACGAAGTAGCTAAAAAGAGAGTGGTCCAGAGCCCCAAGAGCTCAGCTTTAGTGTTCGTGCCCCCCCCCCACAACTAAAAAACCATTTAGTGATCCTTGAATGGTGAGATTTGAAGAATCCACCAGCTCCACAGCTTCCAGATTGTGCAGCTCCGTCGAAGCAAGCTAGCGTAAATCCCTCTGGTAGTTTGAGATCGATAGCTTTATGAGAGTGGATAACGTCCGGAGCTTTATGTTTTTAACTTGTTGACATGTTGTTTCACTTTTCAACAAACAAAGACATTTCTAAAGATAAAATAAAAGGAAAACAAGTTTATTTCATGATCACATTACATCCATGTTTTAAACTTTCCTACATGTTTTTTCACTTTCCAACAAATAAGGGCATCTCAAATGAGCTTGACGTGAGATCTCTCTTCCAGTGATCAGCTGGGGAGTTCACGAGTTCTACTCTCTTGACCCCCTTGAGATTAGTAATCCATTTAGAATCATGGGGAAGTAATAGGAGGGTTTTCCGTGAAAATTTCCTTGGAAAAAGGACATCTAAAAAAATAAAGTAAAAGTCAAACAAGTTTATTTCATGAACATAATACATCCGTGTTTTTAAATTTCCTAAGTGACAAGGACATCTCAAAAGATAAGGTAAAAGTCAAAAAAATAAATTATGGCCATAATTCATCCATGTTTTTAACTTTTTGACATGTTGTTTCACTTTCCAACAAGCAAGGATTCTCAAAAGTAAAAGTCAGACAAGTTTATTTCATGACCATAATACACCCATGTTTTTTCATTTTCCAATAAAGTATACAAAGGTATACATACCCTACCCCCTTTGGATTTTAACTTGTGAATTTTTAGAAGGAAACACATGTTCTTAACCATAAGCCCACTCATACTCTTAACTTTTTGACATGTTCTTTCACTTTCCAATAAACATGAACATCTCAAAACATAACTAGTATGAACTTGGGCTCTGCGGCTAGGTTTACGCTAGTCGCATCCTTGCACTCTAGGAGCTCGCTGCATCACTAAAACACCAGGAGGATCGGTGTGCGTGGGTGAGAGCCTGGACCTGGGTGAGAGGGCTCTACAGTGGGCGGAACTAGGCGTCAGGAAGCTTTGTGGATGGCAGCGGAGCTAAACTTTACATGTGGCAGTGGCTATCATTGTTTCGGGGCCGGGTCTTATGTTGGGCTGTCGGCGGATATACCAGGGCAGAGGAGCATCGATACATTGTGGCAACACCCTGTGCTGCACAAATAGTATCATCTGGGGGTCGTCGGCGGCCATCTCTTATTCGGGGTCGGTCAAGGGCAATGCTTTTGGTGTTAGTGGCACGGCTCAGGGTGCACAGTGTGCTAACGGTGGAGTTTTGCAGTGGTGGCGACTTCTGGGGATTGGTTGCAGTGGGTGTATTGTTTTCTCTTAGGTTTTTCTGGACTCTCTCGAACGCTTCTTGGAAAAAAAAGGTTTTGGGCTAGAGCTTTGAGGTCCTCACTGGGCGTGCGGTGTTTTGTTTAACATTTTGAGGTCATTTGGGGGCGTGCGGTGTTGGGTTAACACTTTGAGGTACTTTTGGGGGTGTGTGGCTTCTGCTTGATGGGGTTTTTTTCCTATTTCGAATCTCTTTTTGCAGTCTGCGGAATGGTTTTCATCTCAGGTGATCTTTCTGGTTCTTTTGGGGCTGTGGTAGTTTTTGTTTTTTGAGCATGGTCTATGGACTAGGTTTTCTATGAACCTTTGTATGGTTAAGAAGATGTAAAAAATTATATTTTCATTAATATAATTGAGCTAATTTTCTATTGGAAAAAAAACACATCTCAAAATATAAGGTAAAAGTGAAAAGTTTATTTTCTAACTATAATACATTCATGTTTTAACTTTTGACGTGTTGTTTCACTTTTCAACAAATAAACAAAGCTACAGGGTAGCTTAGTCCCTGCCTAAATAGAAATAAATAAACAGAAATATAAATGAATCAATTTTTCTCTTTTTCCAAAAAAGAATACAATTACAATGTAATTTATTGCAATTTAGCTTACATAAACGTTTTCAATAACCCTAAAACTCTAAAGATCTTAGATGAAACTTTTTTTTAGCGTAAACCATTTATCAGCTGAAAATTGGCTTGTGATTGGACCAGATGCTCATATCACTACATTAATTGTACAACACATTAAGCAGATCATTTTCAACGTATCATTTATTTGAAAGCAATTTTTTGCAGTTGATTTGCAGCTACGTTAGAAAACTGTGTTGCAAAATATTTCAATAAATGGAGAATTATTTGTAGTTTTGGAGTACGATTTGAAAGTTGTGCTCCATTGGAGGATAACGTGGCGGCATGTGCAGAACTTCCTTGCTTTACTCCATCGTCAGCAGATTCTGCATCATGATAATTAAATTAACGGTTATCCTAGCTGTCGTTCGTGTTGAAGTATCATACGGAGCTGACAAACTATTTAATTTCCATCTAATCATCCAAATATACAAGAACATGCCGTCCCATTTGCAATAAGACTCTCAATTTTATATCCAATAAGAATAAAGATAAACAATAGTAATTTTATTATTTAATTGAAAAAATACAAATTGATATGTACAACTTAGGGAAATATAAAAAAAATTAAAAGTCAAATGAAAGTAATACTTGGTCAACTATGAACTCGTCACTATAGTTCCAAGCCTTTGGCAGGGACTAATAAGGGCATTTCAAAATATAAGGTAAAAGTAAAAAAAAAAAATCATGGCCATAATTTATTCATATTATTAACTTTTTGACATATTTTTTCACTTTTCAACAAAATAGAACATTTGCAATGAAAGGTAAAAATCAAACATATATCTTTTGTGATCATAATACATCTATGTCTTTAAGTTTTGTTTCACTTTCCAATAAATAAGGATATTTTATTTATTTATTTTTATTCTTATTATAAACCAAACACAAAGATGTAGAATAATTACATCCTTGTTTGTTCCAAAGTTATCATATAATAACAAAATTTCATAGTTGTTTCAAAGTTGTCATACAATAACAAAATTTCATAATATCTACTAGCCTATAACCAATCCTATATATATCCATGGGCATAGCTTCCTAACACCTTCTGAGAGGTATATATTCTAAAAAATAAATATGAAATACTAAGAACTCTGTAAAACATAAAAACTAACCAAATGCATATCTAGTGGTGACTTCTTCCAATGTTCCATTGTGACCTAGGTGTAAGTCTAGTTTTTCAATTTCCATTATATTGTTGAGATGATGCATTGTCTCTTCCTCCTTTGGTCTTCCACAGTTTGAATTCACATACTGAACCTTGTTTGAGGCCCATGATTGGTCCCCCTTGCTCATATTGATAACCATGTTCCAAAGCATATTACATTTAACCTCCAAGAATACTATTTGATGCTAATGTTGTACAAGTGTGCCCATGATTGTTGCAACCTAAGTTATTGCCTACTATCCATTATCATGAATTTTTGTTGTGGATGTAAACATTGATGTTCTTTGGCTTGAATGGAGTCTTCATGGTTTCTTAACACCCTCTTGATCTACCCTAGATCATGGTAATCCATAATGAGATGATGATAGAGAGGTCTTCTAAACACCTAAAAATAAACCAATCGTCGAGTAGCACAAAGGCCTTGCAGACTTCGATGTGTCAAAGAAGGAATCAAACAGGGATCTGATATGTCCAACCATAGAGATTTGGACAAAGACATAGGAAGCCAAGAGAACAAACCCCCTCTAAAAGAAAGAAAAGAGAGACCATTAAAATCCCCAAAACATTAAAAAAACTTTGAACTCAACACCCTCCAATATAAAAAAACCCAATGAGTGAAGTTTCCTTCCACTCTAAATACAATGTTTCCTTCCGAGAATAAAAAACTGTTCGAACACATCAAATTGAGATAAGGGAATAGAGAAATACCCAAATTGTGACAAAGAAATACCTAGACATAGTTTCCATAAAACTCCCTTAGTTTGGATGACAAAGGAAGAGGTTCGTCGGTGCTCAGAAACACTAAACCAAGCAAAAACACCCCCAAAGAGAAAACACACCTCACCTAAATTCCTCGTCCTCCTAACAACCAAAACCTCTTTCATCACATTGCATACTAATAAGCCATTATCTCACCTTGACAAACGAAAACACCATGGCAAGGTACATAATCATAAGGAGGTATGAGTTTGGACACATGACAAAGAGACTCGAGTCTCTTCTCATTACTTCCTCTACTACATGGTCGGCTTACCATGAGTTGAGCCATATGACGCCTTAAAGTCTTACTACGTAGCTTGGTCTTCATGCTGAAATGTTTATGGAATGAGTAGACCATGTTTGTTTCCATTGATGCTAATGACCCCATCTTTAGAAAGGTGGCTTGATTGAAAAATCCATCCACGAAGAACTTGAAAGAATTTGATACTGGTGAATTTGCTCACCTCTTTTTTTGCCCATTCTAACACTAAAGCTAGTATATTATCAACATTAGTTGCTTTCAAGACCATTTTGTTAATGAGAATCTTTGAATCAACCACCACTATCAACGATTGAATATTAGAATCAATAGCTACTCTCAATCCTTGCTTTAAAGCTTAGGCTTGTGATGTGTTATTTAATGCAATACCTAAACCCCAAGTAAACAACAATTGTAATGTTCCTCTAAAGTTTATAACCACCCCAACAAATAAAAACATCTTAAAAAATAAAGTAAAAAAATAAAATACAATAAAAAAATATCACAAATCATGACCATAGTACATCTATGTTTTCAACTTGGTGACATGTTGTTTCACTTTCCAATAAATAAGGTAAGTATCATTTTTTTCACTGTATCTTAAAAATAGGATAAAATTAAAAAAAAAAAAAAAAATCATTTATTTATTTTATTTTTTAACTGTATCTTAAAAGATAAAAAATAATAAAAAAACAACATTAATAAATTGAAATTTCAAAAACATTTGACTAATTAAAATTAAAAATATTTAACAAATTATTTATTATTTTTCTTAATAATTTTATTCTAAATATCTTAAGACTTTCAACATAATACATCCATTTTTTAACTTCCCAGTTTAATTAAATTCTAAAACATAATACATCCATGTCTTTAACTTGCCAGTTTTGATTGTATAGAATCCCTTTTTACAATATCACTTTTAATTAAAAGCTTTGTCTAATTGATTTAAATTTACACGAAATCATTATTATCACTATTGTTTGTTGTTTAAAAATCCATTTTTGAATGCAAAAATAGATTCAACATGCTGAAAAATCTCTGGAACACTCACACAAAAATAATCACTTAGAACAAATATCTCTAAAAAATATTGGCCAAAACCTAAAACGTTTAAACTTAAACTACCACTTAATTAAATTCTAAAACATAATACATCTCTCGAGAATCTTTAACTTGCCCATTTTGATGGTATGGAATCCCTCTTTACAATTTCACTTTGAACATAATACATCCATGTTTTTTAACTTCCCAAATTAATTAAATTCCAAAACATAATACATCCATGTTTTTTAACTTCCCAAATTAATTAAATTCCAAAACATAATACATCCATGTTTTTTAACTTCCCAAATTAATTAAATTCCAAAACATAATACATCCATGTTTAGTTTTGATGGTATGGAATCCCTCTTTACAATTTCAAAGAAAGTGACGAATTAACAAAGGAATCCATTCACCATGTACTCATATACCACGGTGCTTGTAATGTTTTCAAAGCAATACCCTGACAGCCGAACCAAATTGAAGTGATGAACCCATCCAATGGTGGCCACTTCATTCATGAATTGGACCTCGCTGTGCCTTTTCCTGTCCAGAAGCTTAACATCCACTAAAGTTCCATTCAGAAGCTTTCCTTTATACACCACACCATAACCTCCTTCTCCCAACTTTTCTGCAAAGTTGTTTGTGATCTTCTTGAGCTAAGAGTGCGTATATCTATTTGGCATTTCACAAACATATTTCTTTAGGAATTTCTCAACCATTGAAGTAGATCCACTAGGAGGAGATTTTCTTCTCTTTGCACAAAACACTAATAACATTACACTGATATTGTTGTCAACGCAACTCCGACGGAGAAACCTGTGGTGGAATGAAGAAATTGATATCAATGTCATCTTCTTCCAACCCTGAAGATAATATTAATGGTAACAAAATGCATGTTCACCTATTAGGTTAAATCGGAGAGGCTATAATTCATAGTAACAAAGGAGAGGCTATAATTCATAGTAACAAGATAATATTAGGTTAAATCAGAGATACTAAATATGAAGGAATCGTATAGTTACCTACTATAATAGCTTAAATGTTTCCACCTCCTGTATCTTGAGTATCTACAAGGATCCACAGTTTTTGGTAAGAGAATTCAAGCACTTAGCTTTGTAATTGAATTTTTAGAAGGTGATCGAGAAACCTACCATCACAGGAGAATTTGTCTGCATGAGATGTGCCATCAGGACAATAGCAAAGAAACATTGTCGGTTTTGATATGTTAAAACCACAGTTTCTTTTACTATTCAAACAAGCGACACAACTTCTCCCTTTGTTCAGGTCGACATTCCATGCTACCTCAAAACCCTGTGCTAGTAACGTCTTATTATTAATGGGATGGTGAGAGAGGTTTTGTTTCACTGGTAGTTGAAATTCATTACAGAAAGGTGCCCCCTCTAAATTTAAGTGGGGACTCAAACTCTAGTACCAATCATCCCCACATAAGCTCAAATTATGCACTGGAAATCCACTAATGTTTGCAGGAACTTGATCACACTGATTCCAAAGTGTGATATTAGTGTATGTATCGAGAACCTAAAAAGGAGAGCTAGACCTCCAGGATTGAGAGTAGTTCCCTAAAAGACTACATTTACCGCTACCGCCCCACACATGGTTGTTAACAATTGTCATTATTTTATATATGATACTATTAGACAAGAAAGAGGCCTCCATTATGTGAAATTCGTTTAGAGTTTGGTTGTCGTATTAAAACGACCATGTTCGAAAACACAGGTATTCCAACAGAGGATGAACACCTTCAGTAACCACTCACACAACCAGATTAAAGATCAACACATATATGTTTTGATGTGGTAAAACCCCTACAGGGAAACATCCATGACCCCAACCAACACGACCACTTGGAGCATTTTATTAATGCAAAAGAAAAATATTGCAGAGAGATTTTACAAGAGAGTTTCTCACAATCGATCATCGGAAAATGACCCTCCATGATCTTTAAATAGATATCATGGACCAATCGGGTGTTAAGCCATGGATCAATGGTCATTACGATCGAGGAGAATATGAACCATCAAATCACTCTATGTCGGGAACATATTGTGACCGTCAGATTTCCTAACTTCAAATGCATAATAATTCATACTAAAGAAACACACTAACAAACAAACTTTTACCTAATGACACATTAGACCAAGTAGATCTTAACTAACTCCTAATTGTATAAATATCCTAATATCCCCCCTTAATAACAACTTCCTGAACTCCTAACATAGATCGAAGTTTGGAAAACTTTGCTTCTGTAAGAGACTTTGTGAAAATGTCTGCAACTTGATCTTCTGCAGGGAAAAAGAGAACTTCAATAACTTGATCATAAATGAGCTTTCTGATGAAGTGCATGTGTAGCTCAATGTGCTTGCTGCGTTGATCTTCAACTGGGTATTTGGCGAGCTTGATGGCACTCTGATTGTCACACCAAAGGTTGGTAGGATGTTGCTACTGGATTCCAAACTCTGAAAGGATCTGTCGAAGCCACAAGGCTTCCTGAATTGCATTTACCGCTGCTTGGTACTCTGCTTCTTATGAAGAAAGTGCAATATCCTATTGTTTCTTATAGGCCCAAGTGACAAGTCCTGAACCATGGCTAAAAACATAACCTGCAGTAGACTTCCAATCATTAGGGTCACTGGCCCAATCTGAATCAGTGAAACCAACCAATAAAGGATTCCCCCCTGAACTCTAATGTATCCCTAAATGAATTGTAACACAGACAATGCGAGGTATCATTTTAGTTGCTTTCCAATGAATTTCATGGGTTGTTTTCATATATCAGGCAACAAGACCAACAACTAAGGAAAGATCAGGAAGGGTATGAGTCAAGTATAAGGCGCTACCAACTAATTGATGGTACAGGGTGGCATCCACTTCGGGAGAAGCACAGGTGGCAGTAAGCTTGAATCCATAATGGAAGGTATAAGGGGTTGGTTTACAATCATCCATGTGAAAGCGACAAAGAAGGTCATAAGAATAATTAGACTGGGAAAGAAAAATTCTTTCATTGGTTTGCAAAACTTGGAGGCCAAGGAAATAGTGCAAAAAACCTAAGTCTGTCATTTCGAATTTCTTCTTAAGGTTGGTTTTCACATAGTTTAAAATTTTTGAGTCACTACCAGTAAGGATAAGGTCATGAACATAAAGGACAAGGATTATGAGATGACTTCCTACTTTCTTGGTATAGACATTAGGATTAGAATGGCATCTAGAGAATCTGGTGT
>SNQJ01S0300441.1:0-10367 GCA_010110895.2 Picea sitchensis
TCTTCTCTTAATGCAATAAATTCAATTTGTAATTAGAATGGAAAATATTTCAATCCTTAACGAGCATAATGTTATTGGACTAATTTATATCACAACCAAATTAGTTATATGTACCTTTAACCATTTAGGTTATGCGCAATGGTAAGTGACAATGTCTAGCTTGTGGCAGCTAGGGTTAATCCCTAAGCTGACCAATAGAGTTCATCTTAGCTCTAATATCCATCTCGACCTCTCAATCTCCTACACCATCTCTCTCTACTCGATCTTTTGATCACATTTCTCTTGTGATCATGCCTCATTTGTGCCCTATATCCCCCTCTTTAGTAGTGGCAGCTCCTCCATGTATGGCAACAACTCCTTCTTCCCTCTACATTCATTCTATTGATGGGGCCTCTTGTTTATCTAGATTTTCTCCCTCTTCAACTGGTATGACTACGTCCTTAGTATGGTTGGCATTCATCCTACCTCTATTAGGTTAACCTTGACTTGTTCAAAGGTAGTTTTAGGGTTAACCTTAAGTTGGCCAATGAGTTTACCGTAGGTAGCTTATGGGTTTATGGTATTAGTCCATGGTATTTAATTTGATCATATCTACTTAAAGGCACGGTGAACTCTATTGTAAATTTTCTCAGGTGGCTAACTTGGCTAGCTTGGTTGGAATGACCAAGGTTAATGAAGATATATATTTGTGGTTGGTTTTCTCGATAAATCTTTTCTAGGGTAAAATCTCTTATGCACGAGCTTCTTATTTGGCCTATATTCTCCCATGTTTCTAATAGTCTTCTCCTCTACAGTGACAACAACTCCCCCTCCTCAAATTGTGTGTGCGATACTTGGCATCTCCTCTAAGCTAGGATTTCCCCCCCCCATGGTAAGCTTGTCTCCTCCTTTTAACTCTACTAAGGTTACTTTCAAAGAGACAATGAAAAACAACCGCCCAAGTGGATCCTCTCCTCCTCCTCAATTTATGGTCTAAGAAGCCCTAACCTTGATTATTCCTATTGTGAAAGACATTGCAGATCAGACTATGTTTTACAAAACAAATGGACTTGTTTACAGATTTAATGGTCTTTGGTAGATTTGCATCAATGAGTCTCACGCATTTAGAAAGTTAAACTCAAAGAGGAAGCCTTTATCTATCCTTGTGCTAAAGGGTTCTTCATTAGGGAGTTTGATTTAGTTGAATATCGGGATAAGATCCCCAACTTGGACCCCTAATTCTAGGGGAAATTAGGTCTTTGCATGAAGGCTTGAACTCCTTCCTTCGATTTGACTATCAATTCCCTCTCCATGGTTGTTTTTTGGGTTTGACTCTCCAATATCCATATTCATTTTTGGGGATACGATTCTCTTGAAAATATTGATAATACTTTAGGTAAATTTCACTCCATATTGGCACAGGAACAGACCTAGGGTTCAACACTTCAACAACGCACCAACAAAACACTAACTACCGGCCCTTTCGGCAACACCTGCGAAGCAGGCGAAGTCTCACCCGAGGTAGAAGCAGGGGGGTTACAGGACTCAGGTCTCTGTAACCAATATGGGACACAGATCTGTGATAGCAACACTTCACAGAGTATTCTATTAACACTACAAGATGATATTCATTAACTTATTAGCTTCATTAACATCGCAGAACAAACCCTAAGATAGATCAACGTAGTAATAGTAAAGAGTAATCACTTCAACCACTTAGCACATATCAAAGAGTTAGATCTAACATTCATTCATAAAGCACAAGTAAAGCACTAAACAACATCAAATCTATCCATTATACATAATAACAAAATCACTAAGAAGATAAATGACAAACACAACATAGCACAAAGCACATTAAAGACACAAGATATATGTGGTTCACCCCAGTGTGGGGCTACGTCCACCAACTGCTTCGTCTTCTTTATTAATCTTCAATCTTCTTACATTCAGTTGCTCCTGTGCACCAAGCCACAGAGACAAGCTTCGCAGAGGACAGGAGATCTGCACACTGAGCACCTGATCCTCCTTCCCAAAATTAGGTCAAGGCATAGAGCCAACTCTTCTATTAAGTACAAAGCCTTACATACACATTCTGTTACACTAAGCAACCTAAGACTACTTGCACTTAGCCACTTAGAATTCGCTCTCTAAGTCTCTTACACCCCGCTCCTACATTACATTCTTACGTATTTATACTTTTACAATAAGGCCTAATCATGGGTAAACCCATGGGCCGACATCCCATAACCCATTACAAAAATCCTTTACAAAATCCCGCAAAATGAGTGAGATCTGCGATCTCAGCTCCGTCTGGGCGCTCCATATTCGACCAACCTGTCGAAGTCCAAAAGTGGTCCTAACCCGGCCAAGGTTTCCTCAAAACTTGGTCGAGGGCCAACAAGCCCCCAACACTCACTTGTGACTTGTCCTGAGTCACTCAAGTTTGTGCAACGCTGCTTCGAAGGCCTCGAGCTACCTTGACTTACTGCTTCGCCCGAGCCTCCTGCTTAGTGAGCTCTTGGATCATCTACTCTGTAACAGGCCCTTCCAAGCATTGTTCCATTTTCGCAACCACTTGGTCTAATTGGCATCCTTGTCCTTCAATCTCTTCAAACACCTTGCAGGCTTCATCCTGCATAGGTTGTAGCTTCTGCGTGACTTCCATTACTATGCCCTGGATGGCAGTAATCTGTTGTTGTATCACACATTGTTCCTGTGATATTTTCATTCTCTGGACTGCAGTGAGTAACTTCATCTCTGTTTTCACAGTGAATGCCTGATGTTGCGCCTCCTGTAGCTTCACTTCCAGTTTCCTCAGCTTTGTATCTTCTGTGAGGCGTTCATAAGTATGTGCACCTCTATCACTCAATTGTTTTCACTCTAAGGTGAGGGCCCTGATCCTTCCAACAATGTTCTTAGCGGCTTCCTCCCTCTGATCGTGCACTTCCTGCGAAGTGCTCGGTACTGCTTGGATCTCCAACTCTGTTATCCTTGCTTGAAGCTATTGGATGGTCTTAGCGAGCTTCACCACTTAAACCTCCACTTATTCATGTTCCTCTTGTGCCAAGCCTAGCACAAAGCTAAGTGTTTTATTCACCACTTCTTTGATCGTAGTCTGCATTGCGAGCAGCTGGTCCTTTTCTCTCTGTATTTTCTCTGTGTCCTCCTCGAGCATCGCCCAAAACTCATCTTTCTCATTTTCATAGGTGGTTACATAGTACCACGCAACTTGTAGTTGTTCTAAGACTTCCTCTTTCTCTTGCTTCAAGGCTTCTGTAGCCTTCTCCTTTTCTTCTTGGACTTTCTGAAGTTGAGCCTCTGTTGCATTTGCAAGTCTTCGTAATTGGATGGGCTCATCCCCCAATTTTGCAACCTGTGATGAAGAAGGTGCAGTAGGTACTGTGCAAATCAATTTAATATCTTGTTTTATTTCCTTCAGCTCCTTCTCGACCCTTTCATACAGATCTTCCTACTTCGCTCCATATCTCTGCAAGAGATCTTCGGACACATCCTCCATTTCTCCACAGAATAGACTGATATCATCCTCTGTGAGTGTGGCCTCCATATGGGGCTTGCTAGCGCGCATCTTATTTCTTGTCGAAGGCTTATGCAGAGAAACCTTCCTTTTCTGCAGAGTTGTTGTTTCAGTGGGGGGGTCTTTCGACGGTGTAGCTTCGCCTTCTCCTTGCTTTTCTCCTTCATCCCCTCCTCCATGTCCATCTGCTTGGTCTTCGCCTCCTCCTCCTCCTACTGGCGAGCCAAATCCATTTTCTTCAGAGGCATTGTCCTCCTCATTAGTCTCTATATTATGGAATTTCGCCTTTTTCTTCTTCTTATTCACACTAGACTGTCTGACGTGCTCGAACCAGGTGACCAAGGGGATTCCTATAATGTTAGCGTTGGAGAGTTTTGTGTCAATGACAGGTGTCTGAAATTCCTCCAGCCATTCCTTCGTGATCTGTTCCATGTATTCATCTGTCATCTTGTAATAATATTGTAGCTCCTCCTTGCTCTCATCTCTACGCGCAGTGATATAGATAAAATGCGGATCTACACAGAACTTGGCTATCGGTATGTACTGATGTAGGGTGCGTGGTGTCATGCGTGGGAATGACTCGATGGAAACCTTTAGTTGTTGATAATATGCATGGAACATGACGTTCTACTGCCATTTCTTCGACATGTCATTAGTGTACCACAAGGTAGAGAACCTAGCGGTCAACGACTCTAATGGTTCGATCTCCAGGAAGGTGGCTCCTTCCGGCATTTTCCAAGTGACAAATGAGATCAAAACAAGCAACCAACTGAAATTGAACTCGTATCCCTGATCCTGAGCTTCACGACAATATTTCTCAATTTTTTTGATGAGGGAACTCACCCAATTCATCTGCATTCCCTCCACGCATTTTCCTGTGAGGTCCACCACGAACCCGGTGACCTGCGTGCGGCGGTTCTTTCTTATGAGCTTGACAGCTATGAGTTGTCAAGCGAGGTGCACTGCACCATCATGGATAGAGGCTACATTTTAGCCTCGCTTTCCCTTTTCGACTTCACCATAAGCCTCCTTCATGCACTGTGCCAGGGAGCGATCCAAGGCTTTCCCTGGGTAAAACTGCTAAGGGTTGGGTCCTTGCATGATCAATCCTATAATCAGGTGGATCATTTTTGGATCCATAGTAATCCGTCGGTCGATCCACGAGTATCCACCATGGTAGCATGACAAGAGGAGTTTAACGCAAGCGTTAACCTCTTGGTGTCAGCCAAAATGGGGAATCTTCATGACATTTAGTATAGTGGACTGTGCCAGCTCCTTAATCCATGGCTGGGAGACTATGTAAGGCTTCTTCCCAAAGGTATTTGTCAAATATCGGTGGGGTGTGAGCGTAGCATAGTTCTTTCTATCTCCAAGGTTGAAGTCATTGTTCTTTAGTTATGGGATCTGTCCCAACTGGCTTCCAACTACGTGTATTCCTTTCGGGATGTACGTGGTGATCAAAGTGTACTCAAAGTCCCGTGGGATGCTGTCGTGGTTAACCGCGCCAGCCAAGGGCGAGATATAATCTGGTAAGATCAACGGGATTTGCTTCGCATTACCCAGATTGTCGCAATGCTTACTTCGCTACTCAGTCGCGGGGTTAGCACAGACAGAGCGTCATGCAGTCGAAGGGGAAGTTTGCAGTCTCCTGGTCGACGATGCCTGAACACCTTCAGACATAGCTCTTTCAGTCATAAACTTCTTAAGAACCTCTTCAATGGACTTCTCTAACTTAGTCTGTTCGCCCGACATTCTCACTTTTAGACGGATAGGTCAAGGTAGGCGAACGAACAGGAAGGGTAAACAACGGATGGCGAGGTCTAGCTTCAGATAACACAACTCAATCAATTCTCTTCTTGTCTCAGATAATCACGGGTGGAAAAAAGTGGTCTCGACACAACGTTCGATGGGTTAAATAAGCGAGCGTCATAACTAATTCATCCAACGGGTAGGCATGCTTCCATCAATGTGAATCTATCTGTTATGGCACAGTCTCAATGTCCCAAATGCAGTCCATCCGCTCATAAATGCATTTTCTAGACGTTCTAGAGCGTCATTCTAATGGTTGGGGTGCCTTCAACGGTCATATAGCTTTGCCAGGGCGAAGTCCCATTCTGCGTGGTCTTGTTGTTCTGGCAAGGTTCAACTCCTGTAAACCTACCTCTTGCAAAGTATTCCATTTGTTCGTTGTAACTTCCTATAGCTTTTCCAACTTGGCTTTCTTCTTACTGAGCTTCCTTGCTTTCTTTCCTGTGATCTAAGTCTCTCTAACTCTTTCTGGATTCCTCTTTCCATTCTTATTCTTATCTTCTCCTAGCGTAGTGACTTCGCATTGCTGATGTATTTCCAAGGGGTTCAAAGTTAATGTTCCTTCTCTTATTAATTCTAGGGTGGGTATTCTTCTTTCTTGCATGGATAGGTCCTTCAAACCTTCCTGCACTCTTTCAACCTTGACAGCTAATTCTCTTGCGTTTTGTTGTTTCGACTTAATTTCTCATTCTTCTATCAGTCAATCTATTTTTCTAGCTATGAAATCCTTTAGTTCTTGCTTTTTCTTTTCTGTAGCTTCTTCCTCTGCTTTCCTTCTTATCTAATCCTCCTCGATCCAATTCTTTCGTAATAAAAGTAGGAAAGGGGCGTTTTTCTCAACAAACTTAATGACTTCAAATTCTTATTCAGTCGATGTTCCATGAACAATAATAGGTACATTAGTAACTCTTCCACATAAGGCTATCATCTTTCCCTTGAACAAGCCTATCCTTCCCAATGAAGGTACCATAGTGGGCTTTCCCAAAATTTCCCAAGTTTCTTCTGTCATAATATTCACTTGTGTTTCTTCATCGAAGATACAGTCTATGTTGAAGTCTTCTATTCTTGTACTTATGTGTTGTTTTGCTTTTGGGATCTCTAGTAAACTGACATCTTTGTGATCATTCATTGTTTCTTTCAACTGTAATAGCATAGTCTAAGCTTTCTCTGATTCTTTCTCTTTATGATTCTCTAACATGCTCTTAGTCTCTTGACTTTCTTCATAGTTTTCTTGTCTCATGTTCATCCTTTCAACTTTAGCAATCATTTACCGCGACATCTGTTTTTGAAATACTGCGAGACTCTACACAAATGCATCCAAACTGCAATGGATTTTCTGGACATCTCATCACTCGGTTCTTCTTATTGATATGCTATTAAAATCGAGTAGAATTTTAAGCACCAGAACAAACGGGATTTTGGATCTATAAATCCGCAATAACCAAAGTATGAGAAAGACAGCCCTAACAAACAGCTTCATGAAAATCAGTCTAAGCAACAGGAAAAGAAGGGTCACGGGAAGACGAAAAAGGACACCGAAAAATGGTGCAAATTCCACAAAAGCCCCTGGCACAAAACCGATGAATGTTGCTCAAAACAGTCATTGCATGAAGGATTGAACTCCTTCATTTGATTTGACTATCAATTCCCTCTCCATAGTTGTTTTCTGGGTTTGACTCTCCAATATCCATCTTCATTTTTGGGGATATGATTCTCTTGAAAATATTGATAATAATTTAGGTAAATTTCACTCAAAGAGCGAAGAGACAGAGTACATGCACATCACCACTTATGCATGAATTTGTATGGACATCGATTTTAGTAAAGGATTTGCAATAGAAATCAATGTGGTGACTAAAGATTACTCATGGAATCAAAATATAGATTATGAATGCTTTCTTCCACTGCAGGGTGTGTTATGAAATAGGACACATTACTACTTAGTGCCCCAGGAGTCCTAAAAATGGCCAAATCTAGAACACTCAAAGAAAAACCAATTGGTGGGATGGAGCGAAGGAAGAGCATCAACTAATCAAAAAGGAACCCCCTTTGGTCATTCAAGAATCATAGCCCATCAAACATGGATAGATCCAAACCTCAACGACATGTAGGACAAAACAAAAAACTCAAACACACTATGGAACCTCCAACCACCTCAAGATTGATAGTGAGATCCTTGTTGAGATTGGAAATTTGAGGCAATTTAGTTTCATTTTGAATGTTGGATACCCTCTTTTGTGCTCACATGACTAAGCACTTGATTCTATTGATTCACATGATTTCCATGACAAAAGCTTCGTTATACAATATCACTACATATATGGAGTGGAAGCAATATACTAATGGTTTGAGTTATCAAGAGATGAAGGATTTGAAAATAACAAACTTCACATATGGTTGAGTTGTTTGTTGAACCTAACCCCAAGCTAGCTCCTTTTGTTAATTGAGCAAAAATTTCTATTGATTGGTGCATACACCATGGTATTATTGAAACTGAATTGATCATTGGCATGGTTTTTTATGATCCTCCACATAATGATAGGTAGATGTCATTATACCTTTTAAGGAAATTGTCTGTAGAGATCGTATGTATGTCATGTGAACTGTTTTGATCTGCTATATATTTAGGGGGGTTGTTAGATATCCCCATAAGATAGATGACATATGAGGTCTAATCCAAATCATTAACATTGTCCTTGTTAGCGACATTTCTTGTCCTAGGCACAAGAGTATTCGGGTCTACAAGTTGCACAAGAAGCGCCTGAGCGCAGCATGGAAAAATCTCGTTCTAAGGCTTCCAATCGAGCAAGCGGGTGAAATTACGTTGTCAATGGCCCGGATTCATCTATAAAAGCCTATCAACGGTTGGTGGGAAATCGCAGTTAGTGGAGTTGCGCGATAGGTAGAGTCTATATACATTCATGAAGGATCTCGATCGTCCATCCAAAAGGACATGTGGTGCACGATCATGTCATGTCGGCATTCAGGGATTCGAGGGGTAAGAGCTCCTCGTCATTTTACATCTCGAAACCCTGAACCCCGAAATGCCGATAAGCGCTCTTCAAAGCTGAGCCCACGGTCCTAGCGCCAGGTCATGTTAAGCGAGCTCGGGAATGGAGGTAGCCCCCTTTTTAATGACAAAGCCATCTCGGTCGTTCATCTGAAGGACACTCGATGCAAGATCTGAGCCACAGGTGGGGCCTTTCAGGATTTTCATAGTGAAAGCGGCGAAGTCATCTCAGCCATCCATCCATCGATGAAACTCGAACGCATTGGACTTAAAGGGGGCATGGATCTGGGCGGCTAGGATCTGCGCACTTAGACCTATGGTCAGGAGCGGATTCCGGAGGCCCCCCACCATTCTACCTTTAAACGGAGGGGGGGGGTCCGGAATCGAGTGCGCAACTCTTAAAAGGTCAGGATCTAGGTGCCTAAATCAACTGCTGAGGCTTCATTCTGGACCCCCCTTGCCTTTCTACCTTTAATTGAAGGGGGGGGTCTGGAATCAAACATGCAACTCTTCAAAGGTCAGGATCGGAGCACCTAGATCAATGATGCTCAGGCCTTTCTGGCCCCCCTTTGCCATCCTGTCTTTAATGAAAGAGGGGGGGGTCCGAAATGGTGTGTTATTATTGTGGGGTCCCTTGCCTGTCGTGTCACCTTTGGTATCGTCCTCCCCATTGCCACCTATTCTCTACCCACTACCTCAGCTCGTCGTCCTCTCATCTCCCGCCATGTGTCCCTCTCACTCCAAGTCACCTCCTCTTGTACTCCCGCACTCCATGCTCCTTCCTCCTCTTTCCTATTCAAACCACGTGGCATTCCTCAACTGATGTCACAGCTCTCGTTTAGTCTCCATCACCTCCACAGTGTTCACGCCTTTAACCCCCGTCGCACCCTCGTCCACATCAGCCATAGGGGTCCCTCACAGTAGTCCAGCGAAGTAGTGTCCAAAGAAAGACCGTTCGGTTGATCCAGGTGGCACCATTAGGAGACCTCCACGTCCCAAAAGGCAGAGTTGATCGAGGCCATCCCCAATCCCAAAAAGCAGTTATTGCGACAGTTTTTGGTGGTTGAATATCAACTCCGCCATAAAAGGAAGGTTTGGTAAAAGACTAATTCACGTCAACTCACCTGCAGAAGGACAATCCGAAATATGATGGTGTTTGTCATAGGCGCACGATCATCCTGAGTCTGCATGGGCAGGCTGTCAAAAGCCATGCAGACGCAATTCTTTAATGCAGCGTCTTGTTTTTGCTGTTGTTGTGGTCTTTGAGTATATGTAGGCATTTTCGCCATTTTTGTAAGGATCGATGGTTGAGAGAGGCTTCCGGTTGTAAAACTTTAATGAAGCATTGTTTTCCTGGTTATGTCTGGACTCTTGAGACTTCTTGTCTGATGAATGCTAGTTTTTCTTTCACGTCTTTGTTTACGCTGTATTAGAACGGCTCGGAATTGGAGAATCCAGTCGAGTTGTAACTGTTGTAGGATGATGTAGAGTTTGATCACTGTAACAGTTGCATGGTTTCTAATTGGTCCCTGTGATTTTCTTAGCACTGAGGGACTTGGAATTGGAGAATCCAGTCAAGTCCCCCCTTTCAGTTTCTCGAAGCTCTGAACTAGAGGATCTCGCATTCAGAGTTTTTCTTCTACAAATTACTGAAAGGCCTATTGCCTGAGGTAGTTTGTCCACTCCTCTCACCAAGTCTTCAACCTGCTCATTTTCAAATCAATCCACTGACTGAAGTTAGATTAAGACCTCCTTTGTTCTTGGCATGCCGGACCCAGTCCCTGAGTTTGAGTGATATCTTCTCGAGTCTCTACCCATTTGATCACCCATTAAAAACTACCGTGACATAAAAATTGATGGGCGTCGAGCTCTGCTCCTGCTGCAATCCAGGAGTGACTTCTGATGCTAATATTTCTGGCATCGTTGCCGGGGACAAAGTAGAAGATTTTCCCTGGGCAGAACGACATTGAGCCTCTGATTCTGAAGGTGCATCAGACATCAGAGCCCTTAAAGATTGCTACTGTGCACCTG